>PVIA01005468.1:0-39782 GCA_004024845.1 Tonatia bakeri
TACATGCTTTTCTGAGAACAATTTTATTTAAATATATATAAAGATAGCATGAGCAGGTAGTATATAAAAGCTGAAAAATCCCAATGCTACCTGGGTCTTCATCTTCTGTGTTTCACCTTGCCCACATGGCTGGGGTGGGGAGGGGTGGGGAACATCCTGGTAGCTGCCTCCATGCTGCCCTGATGGACTTTCTTACAAACCTCAGGGCTGATTAACTACCACCGACATGTTCTTAGCTATGAGCGCATCTCCTGGATTTGTCTGGAATCTAAACAAACTTTGTCTGGATTTGTCTGGATTTATCTGGAGGGTTGCTTCCAGAAGTATAGGCTTATCCAACTACGTGAGTGTTCTAGGAACCCATCTGTATCAGTGTACCAGCTAGTGTTGTTGTGAAAGGCTGCATTTGGCTTCAATGAATTTTTTTTGGAGACTCTTTCACTACATTTGCCCATTTTGTGATAAGTGATCTATGAACGCACCTGTGCACAAAGTGCTGCGGGTCCAGCAGTTTTTGACCAAAAACAGCCTGATCGCCGTGCCCCACCCTCCGTATTCATCCCATCTCACCCCCAGCGACATTTTTTTTCCTCAGTTGAAAAACATCCTCAAAGGGAAATGTTTTGCTAAGGTGGAAGAGATAAAACAAAATATGGCAGAAGGATGTCAGAATCAACGAGTTTAAAAACTGTTCTGAGAAGTTGGAAAAAAATATCTCAGCAGGTATATTGAATCGAATGGAAAGTACTTTGAAGGTGAATGAAGTTTAAACATGTAAGAGTAAATACACAATTTTTTTATAAATAAATTCTGTGTGTGTGTGTGTGTGGTGTGTGTTTTAAACCAACAACACAGGGGCTGGTGAGGATATGGAACCCTGCTGATGAGAATGTAAAATACTGCAACCATTTTAGAAAATAACTTGGCAGTTTCTTTAAAAGTTCAACACATACCTATCATCCCACTTAGCTAGTCCACTCCTAGGTTTTTACCCAAGAGTAATGAAAATATATCCACAGAAAGACTTGTACACAAATATTCATAGTGACCTTATTTGTAATAGTCAAAATGAGAGCAACTTGAATGCTCAATCACTTACATAAGTGATTAAACACCTTGTGATTTGTCCACATAATTCAAAACTACTCAGCGATAAAATTAAAATATCGGCATGCTCAACAAATAGAAATTTCCAATGAATGTCACAATCATTATGCCAAGTGAAAGAAGTATGATGAAAAGGAGTGTATACTGTGTGCTTCCATTTATATGAAATGCTAAAAAAAATGTTAACAAATCTCTAGTGACAGGAAGCAGATCAATAGTCGCTATTGGATCTTGACAGAGATTAAATTACAAAGGAGCTGGAGGAAAATTTAAAGAAATAGAAATAATTGGTACCTTGGTTATTGTGATGGTTTCATAGGTGTATACATTTGTTAAAGCTGTATAAAATTGTACACTCTAAACATGTGCAGTCCATTGTACTTCAATTGTACCTCAATGAACTTGTAAAATAAATTAATACTTTGTCTCATTGTCCCAACTCCAGGTCAGTGCGATGGATTGCTGTCTTTGCTCCATATTTAGATGTATGTCACTAGTCCCTGCCCCTGAGCCCATCGCAAGTTTGAGCACATTGGAATGTAGGGTAATAAAATGTTTTTGAAGTGTGGAAAGAATGGGGGCATTAATTAACACACAGAAGCCATAGGTCACAGGTGGCAAACACAAGGCCCACGGGGCAAATCCAGCCCTCCACCTTGTTTTATCTGGCCTGACACTTTCTTTCTACCTGGCGGCAGCACCAAGCTCTCACTTAACTGTTAAGGAGCAGTTACATTTACACAGTCCTCAAATTACATTCAGCCCTTTGAAGGCAACCATGAGGCTGATGTGTCCCCCAGTGAAAATGAGTTTGACGCCCCTGCCATAGGTGGTGGTGAAGAATAAGGACCTCCGAGTTAGACATACCCACTTTCAGATCTCAGTCCTATCTCTTACTTGTGATGGGACCTTGCCTGAAACTAAACTTTCTGTCTCAGCTTTCCTCACCTATCAAACAGAGATGATAACATTGTTGACCCCATGGAGTTATTTGATATTCAATAAGATAACGCACATACATCCTGAGCCTGACCCACACAAATCCCTGATAAACAAGAACCCTTCCATACACTCAAATGGTACACCAAAATTTCTAATTTTTTAAAAATACTCCATCATAATGCTGCAAGGGTAATGACATGATCCAGGGGAACCTGCGTAGCTGATTTGTGAGGGTTCTAGAAGCCAATCCTCGGTCCTATCTTGTTCAAATTTCCTTAAAGGCCGAATGCCATTTTCATGGGCATTCTACTGCAGTAAGAGTGCGACCAAGGCACCAAGTTTTATCTATTCCCATCGACCTTTTCTCCCCTGTGCTTTTAGTCCTATCAAAGTTTTTTTGTGAAGTTTTTAGGTCTAAAATACTGGATATAGAGGTTTACTGAGGAAATCTGTGAAGTCTTTCTGTTTATAGGTGGATTAAACTTTTCTATACCTTGTCCTTCAATGATGTTAGTGATCTCTTCCAACTTGGAATTCCCTCCATCTGGTACCTAGTTCAAACTCAGTAAAAGCTAATATCTTTATTTCCCTTGTTCAGGATTTAGGTTAATCAATCTAGCACTGAAGTACACAGAATAACATAGTAATCACATGGGTTCAGAGATACATTCCATAGGCAGCTAATGAGGGTTGCACAAAAATACAAGTGTATTTTCAACTACATGTGCATCATTTTAATACTACAGCTGCTTCTGACCCTAACTTGACAGTAGCACTGAATTTTTATTATTCCAAAGTAGAGTAGCTGTTTCTTCATTGACTGTAAGAAATCAGGGCCTAAATAAATGGGTCCCTACTCTATGCCAGTCACTGTGCTAGAAGCTTCTTTTATTATTTCTATAAATCCTCATAATAAACCTCTTCTGGTTTACACATGAGATAATAGGTTTGACTTACTTGTAGTTATAGATGTAGTATGAAATGAAGCCAGAATTTGATCCTACACAACCGATATTCTATACATGATAACATATCACATCTCAGTGTGTGTGGGTTTCAAAGGGCTACCTCATAATTTATCTTTCAAATGAAGGAATTTTTAGTAATTTACCAGGACAATAAGCATATACTAGGCCCCTGCTGGAAAAACCAAAGTGGGTGGTTGACCTAATCTGGGTTAGCAAGTGTTCAAGCAACATTTCAAAGCAAAGAGATATCAAGCAAGTAAATGAAAAGAAAGTTTCTCACATGCTGAATGGTGGCTAAACAGACTCTCTGGAATAGGAAGCTGTGACTTGGACTGCAGGGAAAAAAAATCCTGGATATAATCTAGTTCCTCACTACTCACAGGGTGATCTGCAAACCAGCACAGCACCAGGGAGTTCTGTTAAAAATATAGGATCTTGAGCTGCACCTCAGACCACTGAATCAGATTCTGGATTTTAACAAGATATTCAGGTGATTCATACATGCATTAAAATTTGAGAGGCACTGGTCTGTAAATCTACAGACATGCTTACCATTTGAGTAATTTGGGTAGCTTAACTTAAAAAAAAAAAAAAAGAATTTCAAGGGCCCATCGACTGGGAATCCTGATTCTGTGAATTTTTAGGTGGATCCAAGAATCTAAATTTAGAAGAGCTCTCTGTGAAATCCTTGGAGACAATTATGTTCCGGGCCCACTAGTCTAGAGTATCCAATGTAAAGGGCACCCAAATTTTCGTCAGAAGCATACAGGGAATTGAAACGAGGGCAACTTGAGATACTCGGAGATTCACTCTATTTATATTTTTATCAAGAAATTTATCTATTTTCAGCCCCCAAAAAAATCCTTAGAGAGCTACATTCCATAATAGGAAAACATGTTAGCTGAGGAATTTTCAGGGAAATGAAGCAAAGCATAATTTCCCCAAAGAAAGGCTTCCAGTTCCTGAAGTAGACCCAAATAGCCATAAATGCACCCAGACACAGACACAAACATAAAATGAGACCCAGAAGAGAGCCAAATGCTGCTTCCCAATACACTCCCAGCATGACGGCCTGGGGGTCTTCGTGAGAACAGCCGTCTCCCCCGCTCCTCCCCAGGCCCAGAGTTGTGTGCACAGTCTGTGTTTCTATGTTGTGGCTCAGGGTGCGGTCACTCAACAGAAGCTAAGCCTCAACAATTATAGACACTTTGCTGTGTTAGACCTACTCTTCTTCCCACATTTCTTTTCGACAGTAAATTTTTCACGAAGAGTCTAATGGATCCCTAGTGAAGCAAAGTTTAGGCATTAAGGGTCACTGACTAGGTTGACTCTAAAAACCCAGGTCTTAAGTTGTGGTGAAAAAGATACAGCACCAAACTCATAAACAATGTAGACTAGAATCAGGACAAAGAGTTAAGGTCATGAATATAGATATTCACATTCAAACTCTGAAGGAAGAACGGTCCAGAGAAATAAAATAAGACATAAGGCAGGAAGAGAACGCTAATGCCTTCTGAACCAGGTCCAGCAATAAATAGATCCCTACAGCCACCCACCTACAGTTGATCCTTTTGAAGACATACTGGATATTGTAGCTCTCTCAGGTATAGAGTTTCCATTCTTTTTATTCTCTGTCCTTTGGCATATTATCTCCTTTCTTCTACTGTTTACTTTTTCAAAATTTTATAATGAAAGGAAAGGACAATGAACAGCCCAGTAATCACGCACCTGAACAATTGTTAACATTTTGCTTTACTTTCTCTATTAGCTAAATTTTTGTTGAATCATTTCTAAGTGAGTTGCTGACATCATGACACTTAACTACTAAATATTTTAACTCGCTTTCCCTAAGAATAAGCTCTCATGCATCACCATAATGCCACTAAAACACCAAAGAAAACTGGGTAAAAATAATTCCTTAATGTCACCTAATATCCAAGTCCTTATTGAACTTCCCCTAATTGTCTTCAAAATGCCTTTACCTCAACATTTTATTGAAAAATTTCTAAGGGGAAAAAATTGAAAGAATTTTACAGTGCACTCACACACCCACAGACAGTACCATTAATTTTTTACTATGCTTGTTATACCACATCTTTACATCTATCTGTATGCATTCTTTACCCACCCATCCATCTTATTTTTTGACATGTTTCAAAGTGAAATTCATCAGTACAGTTTACCCTTAAATATTCTGTATGGAAATCATTAAACAGAGTTTAGTATTTGTTTATATTTTTTTCTTTTGATGGAAAATGTACATAAAATGAAATGCACAGATATTAAATTATATATTTGCTCAGTTTTAACAAATTGCTCTATATAGCCCAACTCCATATCATTACTGGGATGTTATTCCATGACCCTTCCCAGTCAATCCCCTCTCCCTGCCCTCCCGCCCTCAGAGACAAATGCTGTTCCGAAATTTTCACCATAGATTATTAGTCTTGCTCATTCTAGAACTTCCCATAAATAGAATTATACAGGATATACTTTTTTGGAATTAGCTTCTGCCACTCAAAATAATGCTTTCGAGAATCATCCATATTCTTAGATGTATTAGTAGTTCATTTTGGCTCTTATAAATAAAACTTGTATAAAAATTCTTGTACAAATTCTTTTTGTGAACGTGTTTTCATTTCTCTTGGATAAATACCTAGAAGAGAAATTGTTGGGTCCAAGGTAGGCATACATTCAGTGTTATAAGAAACTTCCAGACTTTTCTCCAGAGTGACTGTACCATCAGACTCTCCCACCAACAGAGGATGAGATTTGCAGTTGCCGTGTTTTTCTTGTCTTTTCATTCATGCTCTTATCTTCTTAAAATTCCATCTTTCTCCTTTGGGTTTCTTCATTCTTTTTCTATGCTTTTTAAATTGGGTCCTCCACTATTATTTGACTTTTCTATCCTAATCTAAGCATTTAAAGCTACAAATTTCCCTATAAGCATTGCAATAGCTGCTTCCTACAAGTTTTAAGAGGTTATACTTTTGTTTTAGTTTAAAATATTGTCTAATTTCTTTTATGATTTATTTTACCCATAAATTACTTAGAAGCACTTTTTTAACTTCCAAAATATTAGGGGTTTTCTAGATATCTTATTATCATTGAATTATAATTTATTGACTCTGTAATCAGAGATTATACTCTGTATAATTTCAATCCTTTTTGAATTTTAGAAGCTTGTTTTATTGTTCAAAACATGATCCATCTTGATGAGCACGCTGTACGCACTTGAAGAGAATGGTTATTCCCAAGTAGTGAGGTGTTAATGTTTTATAAATATCAACTAGATCAAGGTAGTTGGTAGCCTTGTTTACATCCCTTATATCTCTACTGATTTTTTTGCCTTGTTCTTCTATTATTGCTGAGAGAGGAGTTTTTATCTTTCAACTACAATTTTTAAATCATCTATTTCCCCTTAGTTTTATTAAGTTTTCTTCTCACATTTTAGAACTCCAAAATGCATTTTACAACTTTTCTTTTCCAAAACAAATATAATTAAGTATTCTTACCAAGATATTTAACTTAAATCTCATCAAGCCTTTAAATCTATCTAATTTCCTACCTTGAAGAGGAACAAGTGAAACAACATTATGAGGAAACAATCAGGCACATCCAGAATAAGAGAGAGTCTGCGTGATATCTGACCTGTTCCCTTTAAAATGTTAAGGTCATGAAAGGGGAGAGATTGGGAGTACTGCCTTGCCTTATAAGACTTAGAAGATATATCGACTAAACGCAATGTTCTCTTTCAAACACCTGATCATTTTTGCATAAAAAGTAAAGACTTGAGCCCTGGCTGGTGTAGCTCAGTGGATTGAGCGCGGGCTGCGAACCAGGCATCGCAGGTTCGATTCCCAGTCAGGGCACATGCCTAGGTTGCAGGCCATGTCCCCCAGCAACCGCACATTGATGTTTCTCTCTCTCTCTCTCCCTCTCCCTTCCCTCTCTAAAAATAAATAAATAAAATCTTAAAAAAAAAAAAGTAAAGACTTGAGAGATATAAGGTTATAAATGTTCTACTTTGAATATTACAGAGGAGATATAGCCAAATCACACAGTGCTGAGTGCACAAGAAGACAGGCTTACTGAAAGCAAGATCAACCCAATTCAAGGAAGAATCCTTCAGCAGTTCCCCTGCTAGAACTCTGAAGCCAGACCTACAGCATCATGTGCCCTGGAACTTTGTGTGACAGTGCTGGTGGTGAAGAAAAGGAATTCCCACTGTAACCAATGATATCATGATTCTGTCTTCATTGGAAACCACCAAACACCATAAAGGAAAGCAGGGTTTATTCATGTGTGCTGCTTCTAGCTTGGTTTTTGTTGTGCATGCTGTGCTGAGTAGCCCTGTCCCCACTTTAGGAATAAAGAATTGATTCCCTGCCTCCTGGGAAGATTGTGGGAGGACAGCTCTCTGCTGAGAGTCCTCTCTGGGAAGTACTTCAACAGAAGAGATCCAGGTCACCCAAAGTCACTGACTGCCCCTTCGTAGGGCAGGCTATCTTCAAGACTGGTTGACCTAGATAAAAAGTTTGCCCCCTCGCTCCAACTTGGCACAAATCTAATGGGCCAGGCCAGCTTCAGAATCTCCCAAAGAGTTGGCTGAGCCCTTATTAGATGGAACCACAGCCAATCTCTCCTTCTGCCATGTCCTTTTTGCTTCATTCCTTCCACATCTCTTGATCCCAAGAGTACTCCCCAGGACCCTTCTTGTGTGCTCTTCTCCATCTCAGAGTCAATTTCCTGGAGAATTCAACCTGCAGCAAAGTTACATAGCCAATTACCTTTATAGAGCTCACAATGCTTTCACTGGTATTTCCACAGAAACCAAGTTTACTCAGATTTTGCAGGAGGAGAAATTGAGGCACAAAGTTTCTGTGACTTGTTTAAGATTATGCAAGGTGCCAGTATTGTACAAAAGCAGTATGCCAAGGCATGCTCCAGAGCCACATAAATATGCTGCCAAGTTTTCATCTCCATATAAAATTTATTTTTGCTACAACAGTGTAAAACTTATAATTCTGACAATGTGTGCCAGATGGAATGTTAAGATCTGTGGGTTTGTAGTATGGGGTGCAGAGCTGAGTGTAACAAGTTAAGAACAAGTGTTAAGAAGCAGAGTAATCAAAGGGAGAAAGTGTGTTTACTGAAAATGTGAGATCCTCTCCTCATGACTACGTAAAAGAATATGGACAGGTCAGTAAACCTACTGAACCAGCATCACCACGCCAAAGGATGACAATGGCTGTTGCAATAACTGTAGATGGTTTTAGAGAAGCTGCAAAACATAGTTCTATAATAGTAATAGGTAACATTTACTGTTTAATATTTGGGAATTTTCCCATAAAAGTTTCCAGCATTCAAAAGTTTGCATTGAATGCAAGAAAGTTGAGACCTCTGAACTGGGGACGAAAGCCCCAGAAACTGGGCCTCCACCATGATTTCTGTCTGCATCCACATTTCAACATAGAAAAATAGATATACTTTTTATTATCCCAGATTGAGAAGTGTGTGCCATTTCCTACTAAAGTCAAGCTTCTTGGCATTTGAAGCATGTTAAACACAGGATGGCTGATCAGAAGAGAATATAAAGGAGAGAGGAGGCACTTATTTAAAAATAGCAAAGCTAGCACTTTGACATCCCTGGGTCTGCTCAGCGTAAACATGTGGCCCCATAGAGTGAACAAAAACATGGCACTTCATTTTGACAGTCTCTACACCGCCTTTCTGTTTTCTTTTCTAAGTCTGTTGGCACATTCCCTGCCATGCATGTTCCCTCCAGTGGAGCCTATCAGCTCGGCAGCACAAAGTCTTCTTTGTACCACTGAGAGTGAAGTGCTGATAAGCCCAGTGGAATCAGATGAGACAGATTTCTGGTTCTTTCAGCCATTAGCAAGGCCCAGTTTTCAAAAACGTCTGTGGCCGGGGCTCCAGAGTCACACAGGAACTCCTGTATTCTATGACTTACTGGCAAATCTGCAACTATTTCACACTAAAGTCTGCTCTCCAACATCAAGACTGGCTGCGGTAATGGTCCTGAATCCATCCCATAACCACACAACTCTTTACTTCATGAAAACTAGTGAAAAGTCACAAAATGCACTCATGGGTCCTGCTTTTAAGGTTATTTAAAACAAAGAAAATATTTTAACTATGAAGTCAAAAGTACAGGAGAGCTTTAATCCCCTGTAACTTCTTATCTGCAGTACCTCCTGGTCATTCTTCTCCTAACAGGCCGGTCATTTTCATTAATGCAGCTGGCAGCTTTGACTTTGTCTGAAGGGGAATGTGGCCCAGGGCGGCCAACAAGAGCTTGAAATTCTCTGGTTTTTGTCACTTGCTGTTACAATCACAACTTTTTCTAAATTTAGGATAATGAATCATATTAAACTGTGACCTGACTGCAAAGCTTTGAGTTTGTAGAGGGGCACAATCAACAACATGTTGGATTGTAAAGGTCAACAATGTGACCATTTCAGAGCCTCCTCCTGGTTCAAGACTAAAAAGAAAACGACATCGTGAACTAGGCTTTACTTGCAGGACAGAATACAGATGTGTTCACTTGCATTTTTTAGCTTCCTTTTCTAATGCTCACAGTATAGTTTATGGATTCATAGCATCTGCATATGTCAGCTTGTGGCTCTGAGGGATTAATTTCACTTTATCCAATATGTTGCTAAACCTCAGGGAATTCGTGGTTGAGTGCGCTGGGTTGACCTTGCACTAATTTAACTCAGATTCTGTTTTTCATGCTGTCACAATTTAACTATGATAGCATTATTTTTGGAAATTCAGATAAGGTTATCTAATGAAAGGAAAGAATGACAAATAAAACATTCCCTGTATCCAACAGGTCATGGATATCTAAGGACCCTAGTTCAGTCCAGCAGCTGGCATCTTCCCCCATCCCCTGTCCCCACTGTCGTTGCCTGAGTTCAGATTTCTTGGGCTTCCCCAGGACCTCCATACCAACCTCCTACCTGGTCTTCCATCTTTCAGAGTCTCTGTGCCTTGGTGCCAGGAGTCTTTCTAATCTGTTCATGTCATTCCCTTCCTAAACCACCTTCTTGGGTAGCCAACCTTTGCATTTAAGATGGAATTTTTTTAAACGTGGTTTTACAGAAGTGCAAAGAAGTTCTGGCTTCATAATGTTGTATGAGCTAATGAATTCACCACAGTCTACAGCCTGACCCTCAGATTCATAAACTCAGAAATTCAATCGGTATCTCAGCAATGGACCCACATTAACTAATCCCGCAAGATTCATGTAGGAACCGAAATTGTCAGCATATTAATTTTCATTGAAGCATATCTGCTAGACAAGCCCTAATCCTCATTTTGGCCTGAGCTTCATATTCCTCCCCCAGAAGCATAGTTACATGAATAGACATTTTATAATAAGGTTTTTTATGGTCCTGGAGTTTGCTCAGGAGAGTGAGTTGTTTGGCCATTTGGGGCCTTAAGCAAGTGATAATTCTATCTGTGGCCACCTGGCTGGTCCATGTCACTGCAGGTCCCTCTACCACCTACAGGGAACTCACTTCCATGACATCACTTCACTGGACTTCTATTTTCTACAATCCAGTCTGACCAGCCATTTTCTGCTGACACAAACCAGAGGATTAGATTTCCACATTCTGCATAGAATTCACGCCATTTCCCTGAGCTCGCCTCTCCCATGGAATTCGGGAGAGATTCTGGAACTCCTCAATAATAAACTCACTGATGGGCCCAGCTGGCTCTGGCTTCACTTTCTCAATAGCGGAGAACACATCCCACTGTGTTCTCTCAGAGGACAGCTTTACCTCTAAGTTCTTCAAGGTCTCTTTCTGTCGCCCTCGAAAACCTGGCCCCAAACTGCCTCACTTCCAACCACTCCCACACACACTGTGCTCTCCAGACACACCAAACCCTTTGACCTTCTTCTTTCCTGCCGGAGCACTAGGCTCCTTGGGCCACAAGCCACAGAAACGGTTTCTGGCTGACTTAAGGAGAGAAGGGCTTCACAGGGGTGAATGGGGTAGCTTCCAGCATTTAAGGAAAAAGCAAAAAGCCCATTTGCAGAAAGGATAAACCTGGGGCAGAGTGAGGACCTAGAGAACAGAAACAACTGGGCCACCTCTTCCTCTTCAGCACGCGGATGAACCAGCTCCGGCCGTCGCCTACCCTGCGGGAGACCCAAACGCCCACACTCCACATTTCATCTTAAGGAAAGCAAGGCACCTTTACTAGTGGATCCCCAAAACGGTTCAGAATGAGTGATGGATGATTTGTCAAAGGAAGTCAGGGCCTCAGAACGAAGTACACAGTGAAGGAGGCGGGGAGCCAAGCTGACTGACAGCGGGTTCACTGTGGAACCAAAGTGTAAAGTTAGACCCCAAGACTAAGACCGCAGCGATGCTCAAGTGCACAAGTCGTTTGAAGATCAAAAGAGGAAATACCCAGGGAGTCAATGCATTGTACAGAAAGGAAAAGGGAGAAATAAGAAAAGGGAAAAGAATGAAAGTTTTAGTATGTATTTATACTAAAATATATAACATGTGTGAAGTGACTTATGGAAACCTCACATGGTGGTAAGAAAAGTATAAGAATGCCTAACATGTAAACAGTTAATAATTTAAAATTTTGAAGAGTGAATTTAAAACAATAGCATCTTATACAAATTCAAGGAATTAATGTTTGCAGCTGTGTCTAAAGACCCAGCTTTTCATAAAGGATTCACAACGCAAAATTCTGGCCTGGTTGCTCCTCCAGCTGCTAGCTGCCCGTGTTTCAGCAGTACTGCCCACTTATTTCCTCGAATGCCAGCTCCCTTCCACCTCAGAGCCTTTGTACATGCGGTTCCTTTGGCCAGTCTTTTTCACTTCCTGTTTATTTAGTGCTCACCAGAGGAACAGAACCAATAGGAGGCTTGTATTTACATCTATACCTATCTATCTATGTATCTACCTATCTATCTGAAGAGAAAAAGAGAGGGATTTATTTTCAAGGACTGGTCCCCACGATTGCGGAGGCTGGCAAGCGCACAGGGCAAGCCAGTAGGCTGGAAATTCCAACAAGAGTTGGTGTTGAAGTCTTGAGCCCAAAGGCTATAAACTCAAGCAGAATTTCTGTGTTGCAGTCTGGAGTCTGGAGGCAAAAATCTCAGACCTTCCTCTTTGGGAGACCTCTTTGCTTTTAAGGCCTTCAACTGAGTGGATGAAACCCACCTGCATTATGCAGGATAATCTGCTTGAATCAAAGTCTATTGATTTAAAAGTTAATCATATCTAAAACAAAATACTTCTAGACTGGTGTTATCTAGACTGGTGTTTGACCAGACAACAGTGCACCTAGTCAAGCTAACACATCCATGTCCTGTTCCCCCGTCCACCCACACCTCCACCAGACTGATTAGTGCCGCCTCCTTCATGTCTCAGCTCAAACCTCGGTCCCTCAAAGAGTTCTCCAACTGCCCTTACATGGGCACTCTTAGCGTACTCTGGAATTGTCCTTAGCATGTCCCACAGCCAGTGGGTTAACGTGTGTGTGCATGAAACTGTTTAATCATTGTACTACCACCTGTCTCCCCCACTGTAACGTACACCCCATGAGGTTAGGCTGTTTTACTTCTCACTGGCCCCCTTGCACCAAGCACCGTGCCCGCACAACACTGGCAATTGATACATTTCTATTAAATGCATTGATGAAGGAATTCTAAAAAATGGTATTGAGGTTTGCAATCATAGCACATTTACAGACTTTCAAGCTTAAAACAACCACAGACACTCACAGAAGCCTTCCTCACTCCCTAACTTTATCCCAACTTCCTACAAGGAGCATCATATAAAATGTTTTTTCCAGAAGTTTAATACAAAGTGCCTCATGGAACTGTGCCCAGCCTGACAAGTAAATATGGTCTAGCTTTCTCTCTCCTTTTTTCCCTAATCCCAAGGATAGTAAAGTTAAGAAGGACCATTTGGGGTACAAAGAACCTCTGTCCAGTGGTGAGCAGACATCACTGGGGTCGGCAAGCAGATTCTGCATCAGACTGAAGCTCTCAGGAAACCATCTTCAACCATGTGGAATGGAGAATGCTATTACCCCAGGAATCATCTAAATACATACAGTTTTTCACGGATAATGGATTTGTTAAGCATGTTTGGGATATTCTCTGTCTTTAAATAGCCATGAATAATTGCAATATTTGTAAATTACTATACATTGGCAGATTAAACAGGCACACTGCAGGCAAATTAATTCATTAACTCTTTTCTGAACTCTGAACTTATAGGTTGAGACTCAGGAAAACTGAATTGAGATATCTATGTATGTAAATCAAAAAACTTAGTAAGGTGCCCTCTTAAACAAAATACCAACAGCTCTCTTTTGCTCGTGATGGTTTTTTTCGAGGAGGCAAACAACACTGTGAAAAAGAAAAGAGCAAGCAAAATGTGGAAACGTCATATAGTTGGGAAACCTTTTATCCCTTCTGGTGTCTACATACTGGTATCCACATATCCCTGCAGCCCATCCTTGACTTTCTCAAGACAAGCTTTTCCAGCTTCTCCACTTTCCTTCTAGATCTTTATATAATGAGAAGGCAAGAAGTCAAGACGATATATAGCTTTTATGCTACATTGGAAAGAACACATCTAAATACATTGCCTTCAGTGGTAAAAAGTTTAATATGTACTCCAACAGTCACCTGAAAACTAAGACACACCAGATGCAGATAAGGCAATGAACTATATATAATACATGGATGGAGGAGGTGTTTTGCAACATGAGAGGCCAAAGAAATAAAAGGCTACCTTTGTCTTTATGGTCCAACTAAGATGGACCAGAGAAGGACTGGGGGGCACCAACCAGTAATTGCACTGGGAATGCTGGGAGTTCAAAGCAATATATGAGAATGTTCTTCATTGTGTACACAGATTGGTTTCAATGAATAGGAATGTCTAGATCAGTGGAACTGGGCATGACAAACTTCTCAGGGAGTTGGGGAGGGGGCATGACCCATCAGATCTAAGAGACTCTTTAAAAATTTAGACTAAGAGGTCAGAAGGGAGCTATAGATGATAATGCAGAGCTGGAAGGAGGGAAGGAGAGCCTCGGACAGAGTATGACATCACAAATAAGGACAAATGACATGAAGGCTGGTCCTTACACACCTGGCTGCAGAGAAAAAAAAAACACATTGCTAAGAGGGTCAGAGAGGTAAGTGTGAGAAACTCAGATGTGGAGGGTCTGGATGGCCAGGAGCTAAGAGGAGGTCTAATGAACACCACCAGATCATCCCAGAGAGTAATGGAAACCGCTGTCAGAGAAGTCAACAGTAGAGTCCATAAAAGATCCTTTACTCTGTTATTACTTTTTGACTCGGAAAAAAAAAAGCTTTAGAAGTAGCCACTGACTTAGAACCACTGTGAACCAATGAAAATATGTGGGTCTCACCAGCATCTGTGGAGTACAGACTGCAGCCTGGGGAAGTGGGAAGTGGTCTACTAAAACAAATATTTGCCAGTAAATCATTTGTGCTTATGTCCAAGGTCAATTACATATTTTATGCATGCTTTCAAGGGATTCAGAGTATCTTCATTTGATACATGATGGTGATGAACTGTATCTAAAGATTTACCCAAGTGATTTCTAAAACGAAGAAGGTCAATTGAACAGCCCTTTTAAAGGCATGGGTGTCACCCTGGAGAGGTGGCGTGGCACCAGGGGTTGGAACCCTCCTTCAAGAGCCTTCAGAACAATAAACCATGATGGTCTAATACAAACCAGAAATTCACAAGTACAGGTTTTGTGTATTCCATTACCAGTTGGAAAGCTAGTATTTCAAAAGCCAGAATGGATTGTTCCAATTGGAAAAGCCTCGGTCCTGAAAAGCAAAAAAAAAAGGGGGGGCGGGATTGGGGGAGGCAGCAAAATGACATTGCAAAGGCAATTAAAGGAATTGGACCAGGCAGCATGAATAAAAAACACAATTGATATTTACAGTCTCCTTGCCCAGATGTGAAAAATCAGATTTCTTTTATTAAATTTTGGAATAGAAAGATGAGCAACCAGCAAAGTACAACTAGAGTTAAAATTCAAATTTAGTTGTCTAAGGTTCACTCTTAAAGAGGCTGAAATATCTGAAAAGAAAAGCATTATTTATTTTCCTGTAAAATCATCAACTTATATCACTTGCTTTCTCACCTGAAAAATCACATTTTCCCCCCAAAGGGATAGATGGTAGTGCTGTTTTGATCATTAGTGTGTTGTTAAAAGTGTGTACTTTGAGTGTGTTTCCATGCAGAATGCATGCATATCTAAATAATAGTGACAGAAACTGAACATTCACTTTTGATGCATATTCTCATTCTCCCAACTACCCAGGTTTGGTTTTTTTTTTTTTTTCAGTGAGGATGGTACTATTGTTGTGTGCATTTTACAAAATGAGACACTGAAGTAGCTCTGTCCAGGACAACCACTAGATAGGGGTAGAGCTTTGATTTGAACCCACAGCCTCATTCTCTCCACAACCATTGCGATAATCTTTGAGACAGTGCTTAGAAATAGCTTCAATCTAATGCTAGCAAATGCATTATAGCAGGAATTACCTACACCAGTCAACAGGCAGAGTGCTAAAAACATTTGACTAGCCATGCACTATGAATTCAGTGTAGTTACTCTAGAGTTGAAATATTGAATAAGTAGAAAGCGTCAAGAAGATTCAATATGACCAATTGTTAGATTGTTTATCTTTTGAGTGAAATCATTGCTGGCATGTTTATTTTTAAATTATCTGCTGATGCTTTGGGGCTGACCACTTAAAAAAATGTGAGCCTGTTTGTGACAGCGATGGTTGGCTAGCCTTGTCTCCACCTTCACCCCCGTCTACTCTAAAGTCCTTTGGTCCAAAGAGAAGAAAGCTTTAACAGAAGGTAAGACCATCCATACTCACTTTCTTTTGGATGACTAAATATTCATCACTGTCAAGAGCTGGAAAGAACAATTTGATATTTATTAGTAAGGATACTGTTTATATTTCTTTCCCCAATTACTTAAAGAATAGCTATGTTTTAAATGCATTAATGTATACATTTTCAAACTTTTAGCAGATTGCTGATTATAGTAGGTACCTAAAGTATGGAAATACCTTCAAGCATCAACTCATATAATCAAGTTACTAATTTTTCCTAAACTGTTCCCTTACCTCCACAACAAAACAATAAACAGTTCTGGTGTGAAGTAATCTGAGTTTACTAACTGCTCCCCCTTTTTTTGAAATGAGTTTCTATAACAATGCAAAATAAAAATCTGGGAGTAATAAATATTTTAAACACAAGAGAGGATCCATATTAAGTTGAATGTATCAGTTAATATTTCAGAATTTTAGTAGACATGCACTCCGGCCAACCAATAAAAATCTCTACTGCTTATAAAAACTTCATTCTGTCAGAGAGAATTAGGCTTAGGATGGGGATAACATTGTTTTTTAGGAAATAAATTCTTGATATCCTCCATGTGGGAAAGAAGCCCACATCTATGAATTCAGTAAAAAATCAGACAAGTGCAAAGCTTGTCAATCTATCAAAATGCCAAAGTCCGCCATTTTAGACATACAACACTGCACACGGCCCTTTGAGCCTCTTGGCCTCACATTCTCCAGCAGGGTCTGATGGATCGTGGTCCAGAGAGTTAACAATGATGTAAATGTAAGGATTCCTATAAATCAGCAGTACATAGAATTATGTTTTCTCCCTGCAGCCAGGAATCATCCTTTTTTCCAAGGCTTTATGACAACCTCAGAAGGAAACTGCAGTTCATACTTAGATTTCCCCTCCCTAAGTGAATTTAATTTAAAATAATTGTGTGTACCGTGCTTTCAGCAAAGCTAATGGATGGAAACAATTATTTACAAAAATAATTTACTTTAGGAATGGTAGTTTGCAGTACCAGATAAATAGTATCTCTAGCTTACATGTGTAAAATTCTACATTGGTTATAACAAGTTTGCCTTTCCTGATAATGCATCACCTCCCACTCTTAGGAAATTAGAAATTCTAAAATATAGCTAAAACTGTTTTTAATATATAGCTGGTCTCAGAAGGGAACTGCAGAAATGAAGTTACTTAACACTAGAGTGGTAAGCGTGTACACCAAGGGCCTCCTTGGTGCAGAAGCTATCCTGGCTGGGACTGGAGTTTCAGTGTCCACCCAGAAACACATGGCACTTTTTTTTATCCCATGATAGAGCAGAGAGTGGAACTGAGTCTCCTGCAAAATAAAGACTCCAGAACGGCAGCCTCTCCCAGTCCAGGGCAGTAAAGACACAGCTTGTCATCCACAGGGATTCTAAAAAGAGGAGAAAGTTCGTGTGAGAAGGAAAAGTTTCAAACCTGTGACATAGGTAGACGTGAGGGTTAAATTTACAATACCTGTGCATAAAGGAATATCAAGCTGAGAAATTAACATAAAGACAGGTGCTGGACCATTGAAATCATGGGGCTTCCAAGAGACAAGACAAGCAGGGTCAATTAGGAATCCTAGAACTAGGTAATAGAATAGATAACAATCTAAAAGAGACATAAAATTAAAATGATTATAAAATACCATAAAATTAAAAACCAACAACTAAAAGATGAAAATATGCATTTAGAAATTTAAAAACATTCTTCTAAATCATTCATAAGCAATGAAGATATCGTTAATAATCAATTAAAATATCATGTTGGAAATTTTTAATATTGAAACTGAATAACAATAAAAACATAAAACCTAGGAGAAGTGACCTAAGTATTCTTTAAAAGGAAATGTATATACCTTTAAATTCAAATGTTAGGGGGAAAAAAGAACAGTTAAAAGCCCAGCAACTCAAGAAGTGAGAAGAACAACAGAGTAAGCCTGAAAGAAATAACAAATATAAAAGCAGAACTTAATAAGGAAAGAAAACAAAAATGTATTAGAGTTGATCAGTATAACAAAAACTGATCTTTTCAGGAACTAACCACGCAAAGGAAATAGAAATCTCTGGAAGACTGATCAAGGTAAAAAGAAAAGAGACTAAAAATAAACATTAAGAATAAAGAAGGGAAAGAAGTATAGGCAGATGCTGCTTTTTGTAAAGCATGTAATAATAATGTGTAACTTTATGCTAATAAACATCAAACTTGAAAGAAAATTCTAGAAAAATATAAATTACTAACATTGACTAAAGATGAAAACATAGAAAGTCAGCTTAACCGTATATAAAGTTTAAAAGTGAGCAGTAGTTTAAGATCTAACCACAGACACACACGAAATACCTCAAAGTTATATAAGCAACCTTTATCAAATCTTCAAGTAGCAGATAATTCACATTTTATACAAATGAGTCAGAGTTCAGAAAAAGAGAGAAAGGTTCACTGCTCATTTTATGAAGCTAATATAACTTTAATACTAATGCTAGTTAAATACTGTGTGGACAAAAGAAATCACTGCCCAATCTCATTGATGATATAGATATAAGAATTCCAAATAAAACACTAGCAAAATAAATTCACTTGTGTGTGTGCATGCACATGTTTGAAATTATGAACAAGTAAGTTTTATCCCAGATATGCAAGGATGATGCAATTATTGGTAATCTATTAATATAACTAACCCCTTAAAGAAGAAAATCCATGAAATTATCCTTATACATGCCCCCAAAAGACATCCAATAAATTTTGACATTGGTTCATTATAAAAAAAGAAAAAAATACTCTAAGCAAATTAGAAGTAGAAGAAAATAACCTTAATCTAATGCTCACTGCTTCATTATAGTGAACATTGTACTTAATTGTAAAATATTAAAAGCAATTTATATAAGATTGAGAATAAGATGAGGATGTCTATTATTGCCCTTTCTGCTTACCATAATACTGGTAGTTCTAGCCATTGCAGCTAGATAAGAAAAATAAGTAAGAAATTAAGAATTAAAAAAATAATAAAGTTAGCATTATTTGCCAACAATTTAATTATACAGAGAAATACAAGAAAATATACAAATAATTGGAACTTCAGCAAGCTGAGCAACAACCAAGGAAGTAATTTTAATTTTTAAAAAAGGATTCATTCACAGCAACAAAACCAACAAAAAACATTAAGTAATAGATAATATATATAACATAAGATGCTCAACATCTTTGGAGAAAATTTGAATATATCACTGAATAACAAAAAATATAAATAAATGGAAAAATATATAATGGTAATGGATGGGGGTTCCATATCATTAAGATGTCATTTCTATGCATACCAATCTATAAATTTTAATGCAATTTATATCAAATTGCCACAGGGTGTTTTGCAGAATTTTACAAGTTGATGAAAGTCATATGGAAAAGAAAAGGGCCAAGAATGGTCAGACCACTTAATGACTGAGATATGCAAGTATGAAAACAAATAAAGTTATATTAACTTTAAGAAAATGTAGTATTCGTCCAAAGAAAAAGAAAATGGGCCAATGAAATAGAAAAGAAAGCTCAGGGGGGTGAAAAACACATGTATATGAGGTATCATTAAAAGTCACTGGAAAAGGATGAGCTATAAAATGTAAGTTACTGCAACTATGGCTGTCCATATAAAAAAATGTAGAACTTATTTTAACCTTACTTCATAGACAAATTAAAAATATAGATGTAAATATTAGAACTTTAAAAGAAAAAGTTGGGAGAGAATAATTTTGTGAACATAAGGAAATATATTGTTTCCCAAAAGGAATGCCAAGAACATAGATCATTAAAGAAAAAGGTTGATTTCCTCTTTTAAAATATATTTTATTGATTATGCTATTACAGTTGTCCCAATTTTTCCCCTTTTGCCCCCCTCCACATGGTACCTCCATTCCCTCCAGCAATCCCCCTCTCCGTGGGTCATGCATATAAGTTCTTTGGCTTCTCCATTTCCTAAACTGTTCTTAACATCCCCCTGTCTATTTTGTACCTACCAGAAGTAGACAAAATAGACTTCTACCACTGAAATTAAGGGATTATACTTCTTACTCCCTGCACTTTTTTTTCCATTCTTCCTCTTCCCCCTCCTACCTGATAACCCTCCAAATGATCTCTATATCTATGTTTCTGTTTCTGTTCAGGTTGTTTTCTTAGTTTGTTTGTTAGATTCAGTTATTGATACTTGTGAATTTATTGCCATTTTAATGTTCATATTTTTTAAAGATTTTATGTATTTATTTTTAGAGAGGGAAGGAAGAGAGAAAGAGAGAGAGAGAAAGAGAAACATCAATGTGCGGTTGCTGGGGGCTGTGACCTGCAACCCAGGCATGTGCCCTGATTGGGAATCGAACCTGCAATGCTTTGGTTTGCAGCCCGCGCTCAATCCACTGAGCTACGCCAGCCAGGGCTTAATGTTCATATTTTTTTATCTTCTTCTTTTTCTTAAATTAAGTCCCTTTAACATTTCATATAATAATGGCTTCATGATGATGAAATCCTTTAGATTTACCTTGTCTGGTAAGCAGTTTATCTGCCCTTCAATTCTAAATGATAACTTTGCTGGCTAGAGTAATCTAGGTTGTAAGTCCTTGCTTTTCATCACTTTGAATACTTCTTGCCAGTCCCTTTTAGCCTGCAAAGTTTCTTTTGAGAAATCAGCTGACAGTCTTATGGGAACTACTCTGTAGATAACTATCTGCTTTCTCTTGCTGCTTTCAATATTCTCTCTTTATCTTCAACAGTGGAAGGGATGAACCTAAGAATCAAATCAATGATTTGGAACATAAGGGAGAAAAAAACATTCAATCAGAACAGCAAGAAGAAAAAGGAACCCCTAAAACTGAAGATAGGCTAAGGAGCCTCTAAGACATCTTCAAAAGTATCAACAGTTGAATTATAGGGGTACTGGAAGGGGAAGAAAAAGAGCAACAAATTGAAAGCTTATTTGAAAAAATAATGAAGGAAAAATTCCCTAATTTGGTGAAGGAAATAGACATACAAGTCCAGAAAACACAGAGTCCCAAAAAAGATGGAGCCAAAGAGGACCATGCCAAGATACTTCACAATTAAAATGTCAAAAGTTAAAGATGATTTCTTTTTTTGACTAAATTGAATTTGAATATATTGACAACTAAAATTTTTATAATATAAGATACCATAAACTAAGTTAAAACACAAACCACTTACTTGGGAAAAGCTATTTGACACATCAATTAAAAGGTAAGTATAATTCTTATTAATTTGTAAGAAAAATATGAAGAATACAGTAATAAAGTAGATAAAGGGTATGAACAGACAAGTCACAGAAAACTGGAACACCTAAAATTTCTCAGCCTCAGTAGCTAGAAAGGAAATGCAAATTAATGTGAGACATAAAATAAGATGTCTAAAATACTAATTGCTGAGGAAATGGAGAAACTGGAACTCTCCTATGAGGCAGCTACAAAGATCAAGGAGCAATTTGGCAGTATATAGAGAAGCTAAAGAGGCACAGAACCTCTGGCCCAAAATTTTACTTCTAAACACATAACCCAGACAAAAACTATCTCACATGTGCCCAAGAAGAGATGTGCAAGGATATTCACTGAGACCTTGTCTGAAGCAAAAATTTAGAAGCAGGCTCAAATGTTGTCACTAAGGAAATGAATTATTACATATAATGGGATATTAGATGGTAGCTTGAATGCATTCTTTGTTAATGTATGAACATGACTAAGTCTTAAAATCAATGTTGCGTGAAAGCAATTGCAAAAAGATTTAAAACTATTTTATTTATAATATAACTATAATTATAAATTTGTAAAACAATACTACATATTGTTAAGGGATACATATATACATAATAAACATAAAAATATGAATGGGAAAGATATAAACCAACTTCGGAACACTGGCTAATTCTGTAAAGGGAGGCAAAGGATGGAATAAGAAGCAATTAACTGTATTGCTAATATTTTGTTTCTTAAAAATAGAAACATAAGGCAAATATTACTAGTTTTTAAACCTAGTGGTTAGTGTATGGGTATATGTTAGATTATTCTCTGTATATTTCAATTCCATAATTTTGAAACTTTAATAAACAAAGTCCATAAATCACTTATATATCCATCCACTCACTTTAATTGAACCTCATATATAAAATGTTATGGGGGGAGTGGTGGAGGAAAATGGAGACAACTATACTTGAAGAGCAATAAAAAATGTGGAAAAAATTAAAACTAAAAATAAATAAAATATTTTAAAATAAATTTAAAAAGAGATGCTATGGTGTTCATGTTTTAGATAAGAAAGCAGGTTCCTCAAGGTTAAATCTCTTACCAACCATAAGGGGAACCAATAAGGGGGAGAGCTGGGGTTTCAAATTGTCACTGTACCAACATTGTCCTCCAAAAACTTCTTATCTTGCAAAATGATCATTCAGAGCCCTGTAAAGATCAAGTTCCATTATTACATAAAATATTTATCAAAATTTGGTGATTAACTTCGATTTTTCCCATAAATTGATTTTTCCCCCATGAATGACATTGATTTTTTTCCCCCATAAGTCACTGCCTACCTGCATTTATCATTCATGGACGTTGACACCAAACAGCTGACAAAAATGTGTCTGTAAATGACACCTCTGTCTGGTTCTAGTTGCCATTTGCTTTGGAGAGTCTAGGACCCTGAACAGTAGTGGCTCTACAAATGCCCCCCTGCCTTCACCCAATATCTTCCCAAAGCCAAAGGTTCATGGGTAGAAGAAAGCCACCAAAAAACTCCTATCTGCATGGCCTTAAGCCATCATGAGATTGTTGGAAAAAATCTGTGACTTGGCATCCATACTGACTTACAAATACAGTTTAAAAATATATGTTACAACAGTCAAGCAGCTGTTATTTCTCCTCCTGTTGCCAACTGATTATGTATAGCACATTTTGTCATTTTTCCATTATTCACGACTCTTGGGTTATCAGTCTTCTGAGCAAATGATAACATGCTTTATTGGAAGACAAACTGTTTGAAGATGGAGTTGGAAAATAAGTTATTCAGGGCAACTGAGAAGGGATTTTGTGCATCAGATGGTTTTAATTCAAGGCATGATATCGAATCTGCTTCTACTTACAGAGGCGAGACACCTCCCAGGGTCTGAGATTAAAGTCTTTGTTAGTTTTTTTCCACCAAAATTCTACCTGAGTCCTCTGAAGTTTTGTATTTTCCTGTTAAATGCCAGAGGCCCTTTGATATAGCGATGTGGGAGAGGATGGGGGGAAGGCTGGTGCCAGTGGCTTTGTGGAGAGAGATTTATTGTCTCTGGCTTGTTTGTTATGTTTATGAAAAACCCTTATTACTAGAGTTAACTTAGCATCGCAGATGTGCTCCTCCCACAATGGTGGTTTCTGTCTGACAGAGCGCCCTGTAGTTTATGACATGACCTTCTCAGTGTTCCAGAGTGGTGTTTAGAACCCTGTCGTTTTTATAAAGGTTATGGACTTCCATGATCACCATCTCTCTCTGACTGAGAGCCTTGACTCCACGTTTTGGAGTCCCATGCAGATGTGTGACAAGCAGTCTGATCTCTCACATTGTGGGCTTTACCTAAGTTTCTTTAAAATAACATTTGAAAAACATATTTCAACATAAAATAATTCTGAATCAACCGTTTTACTGCCACTCAACCCTACATTTGACCCAGAGCTATAGTGATGGTGAGAGGCTCCTTTTAAAATTCATATTTGAACACACCTGGGTGTGCTCTTTGCAAAGAATACAATTCAGCCACATCTGAATTATCCCAGAAACAGAAAAATAAGCTCATAAGGATATATTTAAATAAAAAAGTAATCTGCAAATTTCATTTTCTTAAATCTAGCCACCAAAGCAGTTGTGATATTCTAATAGTAAAACTTGTTTATTACAAGTTGGTCTCTTTCTTATTCTGGAGCCCCTCTAACTCCATTAGATAGAAAAGTTTTATGAAATCTGATTTCTAAAAAGAGTGTCCAGAAGCACTTGATACAGTTCCTTAGATATTCTAAAGGGAAAAAAAATGACAAAACTTGTCCCACAGCTCCCTCAGCAACACTACTCAGATAAACCAGCTTTACCTCTCAGGAAGACTGAATAAGCAAAGCCTTGTCACCACTTGCACTGGGGATGAAGAGGGGACGTCTTGTTCTCACTCGTTTCCCCAGGAATGGCCACGCTGCCTAACACATAACAGGTTCTCAGTGAGTATGAATGAGCAAACACACTTTTTCCCTGTAACCCACTTATCAATTCAGGTACATTGTCCTCTGAGATTCATCCATTTGTTCATTCATTCAACAAATATTTCTTGAGCACAATGTGGGCATTGGGAATGCAGCAAAAATAACAATTAATAAAATAAGATGCACAGTATTTAGATGTTGGTGAGTGCACTGGGGAGATAAATGGTTTTGTGGAGTGGCTTACTCCCATTATAAACATGAGGAGGCCTCACTGAGAAGGTACAATATCTGAGGGAAGAGTTTGGAGCAAAAGGACAAGAGCAAGGATCTGGAGAATGGCAAGAAAGCCATTTAACTAGAGTAAATTTAGGGAAGGTGACAGTGACAGACCAGCACCGAAATCAGAGAGGTAATGAGGTAATGATAACACAGGGCCTCATGGGTCATCCCTCAGCTCTTACTCTGAGGGAAAAGGGAAGCCATTGAGGGTTTTAGCATTTCAGACGTGATAGGACTTATGCGTTAACAGCAGAGGGCTGTTACGTGTTAATCACTCTGAGGGCTGTGTGGAAACAGACTGCAGGGAGACAAGGACAAAAGCAGAAAGCCCAGCAAAGGAGAATACTGCAATAATCTGAGTGAAAGTGACCAATGGCTTGGACCCTAGTGGTAGCAGAGCAAGTGTTGGGAGGTGGTTAGATCCTGTATACATCTGGAAGGTAGAGCCATAAAAAAATTGTCGGATAGCTTGGGTGTGGTGTTTGTAAGGGAGCTTTCAAGAACAATTCCAGGTTGTTTGGCCTGAGCAACCAAATAGATGGACTGCCACTAACTAATGTGAAAAAGTCCTCAGGTGAGTGGAGTGCCACTAACTGATGTGAGCAAGCCTTTTAGAGAAGAACAGGGTCATGTCAAACTTGAAATGCCTACTAGACATCCAGGTGATGAGGTCGAGTAGACAGTTGGAGTCAACTTCACTGGAGTAATCTGGGCTGGAGGCATTCACCAATAGATGCTGCTTAAAACTAGGAGACTAAATAATAACTCAGAAAAAGTGTAATAAGGGAGAAGAAATGCATGCAGACTGACTCCTCAGTTCTCTAACAGTAACAGGTTAGAAAGACTAGGAGGAACCAGACAAGAAGACGAGAAGGAGCAGCCAGTGAGAAGGAGGAAGACCAGGTGTGTGCATGTTCTGGAAGCCAAATGAGGGACATGTTCTAGGAAACAGGGAGGCATGAGCTGCATCAAATGCTTCTGCTGTCCAGACGGGCGCTGTCTCTCTGCTGGGGTATAAGCTCCGTAAAGAGAGGAGTTTTGTTGTAGTCATAGTTATACTCCCAATACCTATATAGCACCTGTTCATAACAAGCACTCAGTAAACATGTAATGAAATTTTAAAGTGTGAACAGGCTGTGAAGC
Organism: Tonatia bakeri; assembly: GCA_004024845.1. NCBI lineage: Eukaryota > Metazoa > Chordata > Mammalia > Chiroptera > Phyllostomidae > Tonatia > Tonatia bakeri. Next base: position 25,585 of record PVIA01005468.1, read on the forward strand.
GTGATAGACAAGCTCAAGTGTACAAGAAATGGCAAAGCTCTTCTTTCTGTAAATAACTTAATTTCTGTTTTGAGCCTCACCCCAAAGGGATCACAGGAAACTTAACTTCAGTCATTCCAGCCCTCGCCTCTACCCCTGAGTTGTATCGAATGCTGAAGGCTTCGGGAAGGAGTCCCTGATCGTCATACCAAGCGCCCATACAAGTGACAGTGAGCTGCTGGTTGGAGCTCTGCTGTTTCTAATTCATGGTTGGGGCACAGAAGGGTTCTGAGAGGCTGCTTAGACCAGGCTTCAAGCCTAGAAATAAGCAAAGCCAGGTGGAGGAGGATGGCCATTCCAGAGCGAAGGAGACTGTGGGAGTCGGGAGCATTCATACCCCATCCAAAGAGAATGGGAAATGTTTAACCCTGTCAAGAGTTTCTATGTAGGAATGTGGTCCAGTAAATCTCCTACGCTTTAAATGATAATAATTTCTTCTTTAAAAAAGAGTTTAAGCATACAGGAAACAAGACTGTGCGAGAGTCATTCCCTCTCATGCCTGCCAGAGTGAGGCTTAAGCCTGGGTGCCCCCTGCAGGCACTGCTTTCTGGTCTCAGGGCCTTTGCACTGCCAGAAGCAGGGTGCAACCCTTTTGGATCATTCCCTGCCCCTTTCCAGTCCAAGTGACTTGTTTCCTAAAGTTGGAAAGAAGTCCTACTCTCTCCTTTGCTGCTTCTGTGCTTGGGAATTCTCTCTCCTCTCTGGGCTTTAATGTTTTCAAAACAAAACCCAGAAAGGCTGGCCCTCTGTCCCAGTCTGTGCACTACCTGTCTCCTCCTCATGTACTTCCTCTGAGGGAATGGGAATTACAGTACTGGCCTGCATGGGGGATGGGGAGATAGGGGGATTGGAATCCAGAGTGTTAAGGTAGGGGAGGGGGGGAGGTTGATTTTGGAAAATAAAACATTCCAATGAATAGTCCCTGTCCTCCAAAAATTTACAATATAATTGAGATTAAGAAAACACACACACATGCCTGGCTGGTGTAGCTCAGTGGATTGAGTGTTGGCCTGTGATCTAAGGGTCGCTGGTTCAATTCCCAGCCAGGGCACATGCCTAGGTTGCTGGCCAGGTCCCCAGTAGGAGGCAACCACATATTGAAGTTTCTCTCCCTGTCTTTCTCCTTCCCCTCCTCTTTCTCTAAAAATAAATAAATAAAATCTTTAAAACATATGCACACAATTATACATATAACATGAAATTTAAGACATCTTATTTTTTCAAGAAAGAAAAAAAGGCCCTGGCTGGTGTAGCTCAGTGGATTGAGTGTGGGCTGTGAACCAGGCATCGCAGGTTCAATTCCCAGTCAGGGCACATGCCTAGGTTACAGGCCATGTTCCCCAGCAACCGCACACTGATGTTTCTCTCTCTCTCTCTCTCCCCCTCCCTTCCCTCTCTAAAAATAAATAAATAAAATCTTAAAAAAAATAAAAAAATAATCTGTGTTTAAAAAAAAAAGGAAACCACCTAAATATACATAGACAGGAAGACAGATTAAGGAAATTATGCCATATCTATAAATTGGAATATAGGTAATCAATTACCATGAATGTGGAAGAATATAGATATAGATTTACAAAGGTGTTCATCAAAAACACTTGGTAAATAATGTCACAGTGTGTGCCATCCCTTTAGTAAATGAGCGTGTGTGTGTACATGTCCTTGCATACTAAAATTCAAGTCTGCAAGGTGGTATACACTAGAACATTCATTGCTCATTGCTGGTGGTTATGGTAGATAACGCTCCCTTCCTGCCGTGTGTGGGGTATACTTCCCTGCCACAGTCACGTTGCAATAGAATATGAGCACAGGTGCCACCTGTCCAAGCTAACACTTTAAATGAGATGGTGTGGTTTGGGTTCAGCCTCCAGCTCTTCTCTGCTATGAGGTCCCTTAACCGGGGCTGTACCATTAGCCTGAGACTGAGAGTGAGAGGCACGTGCAGCTCGCCCACAGCCAGCCTCAGCCCCCCGTCACACGGGAAAAACAAGTGTTTACTGCTATTGTGTGTCATCTGTTACCAGAACAAACTAGAGAGAAACAGTGACTCCCCCTAGATTAATTTTTTAATTGAGAGTAGAAGGGGTTTTTACTTTTTACAAAATGTGTAAATTTCTGTGTTGTCTGAGATTTTAACAATGGATATAAATTGCCCTTGTTATCAGCAAAACCATTAAATATACTTTAAAAATAAGTAAAGTTTCTCTGATTAAAACATCAACAACACTAAAAACTATAAAAGATAAATATATAAAAGCAGCGCATAATCTATCATCCATAGATAATCTCTCTTGACAGTCTTAGAATATGGATTTTGGAGGAGGAGGGGTCTATTTTTTTTTTTCAAATATTTGCACTTATACTGTATAGAGAGTTTGGTGTTTTTTCTGTCTTATTGTAATATAAGTATTTTCTTATGTGGGCAACTTAGTACACACCATTTTTATTGGTCACGCTTTACAAATGTGCCACACTTAATTCTCCTTTGCTGAAGAGTTAGGTTATAACTTTTAATAATATAAGTAACTGCAAGGGCCATCTTTGCACATTAAATTTTTCCTCTGTGAAAAATTATTTCAATAGTGGAAAAATTTTGAGACCCAGTACATATTATCACATTGCTTGATGAGTAAAAACTTGATCTCTCCTCCACCCCACCCCCACCCCCACCATAAAAAGATGGGCAAGCATGAAAAGAGCACAGGGCCAAAGCAGAGAAAGTGGATTCATACCACTGGCTACATAGAATAAGGTGTTTCAGCTTAATGAGCTTGGCGGGAGGGGGCATACTGCAGGTCTTTGCAAAAGGATTAATAAAATGAATGTCACATTTTAAGAAGAAAGATGACATTTCAGCCAGCTAGACTTACTGTGGACTACAAGATACAAGAGGCTGGAGGCAGGGGACCAGCTAGGAAATTGCGATAGTAGCTTTGGTATAGGTGGCGAGGGTCTGGATTGAGGTGAGGGCAGCAGGAACAGTGAGTGAGGACCTCTAAGACATGGCAGTCAATGTGCTGTATATGACAAAGCAGTAATACTGGTTCTTTGCCAATTTATTGTCAGCATATTGACTAAGTCAGCTTCTCTCCAGCTAGGCTCTGATACAAGAAAGCTTTTCACTATCCATTTATTCATTCATTCAGCAAAAGGGGGGCCAAAACTAGGCTTCTGCTTAAGAATCGATGACCCCAAAAGCTAACATGGAATGTTTCCTATTACCTACAGAACAATCTGTTTTGTTGTTGTTATTTTAATTGATAGAGGGAGCAGCAGTGATCTATATACCCTGACATTTTACCAAATTACTGCCCTATCAGAAAATTATCCCCATGGACATAACAGTTTGCGTGTTCACAAAACCGCCCAAGGATGGATAGGCCCATCCTTGGATGGGAGGATTTCCATCCAAAATCCTTGGAGTGAATTTCAAGGAATCTAAAATCAGCTTCTCTTTTTAACATATAACTGCCATTTGTACTGAAGATTTGGGGATTCCGGTTTTGAAGGAACACAGCAAACAAATTGGTCCTTGAACAAAAAGAGAGATTGGAAGAATGCTATTATCTTTTTTCATCAAAATCTATACTACATGAAATTCTAGCTTGATTCACATGCTGTCATTGCGCTGAAACATGAAAGGGACACAGGATAGTTGAGGAATGAATAATGACAGCTCAGAAGGACATCTCTGGATTTTATTGCTTAAGGTATGACTTGAGTATAAAGACAAAGCCAACAACATTTTTCTTGAAATGTACACTGAGTTCACAGATGTTATATAATCACTTTTAAATTGGTAGAATAATCTGTTCAAAATGCTTGTCTGCACAACTTTTTAGCACTGCATTATGTTAGCCAAACATATACCAAATGAAACTTCACTTTTAAGGATAAGTGTAAGTCCTTCTTGAGATGTCGTATGGCTGGGATATTGCAGACTCTTTCCTTTGAAGCGCCAAAGGCTCATGAAATTGGCATGAATAAGTGATTTTCAAATTTATCTAATAAAAATGTCAAAATGTTGACAGTCAGAATACCCTTCATTTACCCATGCAAAAATCATAGCATAAAAATGGCAAATTAAAAGCCATGAATTCAAATCAAAGGTAACCAAAATAGATCTTAGCTATAAAATGTTTCAGCCCCCTTCTTGGAAGTCTCAACCTTCATATAAAGAGATAATTCAATGAGAGCATTTTTTCAAAAAACTCTTTCTTACCTCCAAAATTTATTCTAAAGTTTTAAATGAGCTTCAGATTTCTTTGAAATTATTCATAAACCTTTCTCAATGGAAAACTTATTCTTCAGGTTGAAAATATCTTCCATAACATTAATTATTTATACATTTCATATATTACCTCAAACTGCATCCCCAAGAACAACAGCAGTAATTGAATGCAATGAATAACAGAGACTAAGCTAAAGAGAGAAATCAGTAAATATTTCTACAGCTAGTTCAAAGTGTAAATATTTGACTCTCAAAGCATCTCTGTTATTGCCTAAAGACTAGTCTTGTCTAACACATGTCTTCAAATAAAGCAAAACTGTGCTGGGACAAAACTTTACTTGGTACTACCGTCTTCCTCCCCTCCCCCCCAAAAAGCATTTTTCTCTCCCCATCTGCCCAGCTAGCTCTAGGCACAGGCCTATGGTTCAGAAGTTTAACAAGGTATTTTTATTCCCAGTCACACCAAAAAATAACATCCTTTAGTGCTGTTTCAGAAAGTTAGGAGCACCATTCAAACACACAGGTTATTTGTTGAAGAACACGTGCTAAAACTCTGGAACCGAACTTCAAAGTGTGTCCTAAAAAACAGAACAAATATTGGGACCTTTCCAAGCAAAATCAATTTATGATTAAAATCTCATTAAGACCAGGTCTTATAATTTTGACAAGGGAAAAAACATTTTAGGTATTTTTATACAGTCAAGGGTTTCCAGAAATAGCAGCTTTGGGTGCATGTCATCTGGTAGGTTGGCAGCAGCCTGATCTCAAACCTACTCCAGGGAAAATCATGAAAAACTGGAAAAGGATTCCTAAAAGTAGGTGAAGGGTCAACAATGTAGTTTCTAATGAGTACCTGCTTCCTGGCCACACACACACAGAGCAAAGAAATCCAGAGTGTCAGTTTGAATACATTGATGAGCTCTGCCAGGATCCAACCCTAGAATCTTCTGTCTTTCTCCTTAAATGGATAGTGTACTTTGACAGAAGAAAAAAACAATCCTTCCTTCCCAGAAGAAAACTCACAATGAGATAACCAAGGTTAGAGGCGGACCCTCACCGCGGCCAACAACAGCAAAGGCGTATCGCCACCTCTGCTCCAGTCCTCCTGCCTCTCCCAGCAGGCACTGCTCTGTTTCCTCCTTATTCTCAAGACCATTTCTTTCGATATTATATCTCCCTCCATTACAAAATTCAGTCAAATGCTACACTTCTCAAAACGAGTTTGTCAGAACCCTACTAGGGATCCACAGATGCTCTCAGGTGCTCCTCTCCAAAACGGTCCCATGATCCAATACTTTTGAGAAACAGGGTCAAACAAAGCTTAACTCTCCTTTGCTGCAGGATTTCTCAGAGCCTATGCTAACGTGGGTTATGGAGGTCTTATTTCCTGATTTCTTTGATCATGGATGACTTTTGTTGTGCCATACTTATTAACATCTCACTAAAGATACATTTAACCTGCAGAATAATTTTTCCATTGACTATTTGGATATTTGACATAGCACCAACCCTGGAACATTAAATTGTCCCACACTTGTTCCCCTTCCTCCAAGTCACTGCCTTCTCATGGTCCAAAACTAGGGGGATAACTGTTGCTTCCTCCCTATCCTCTGTTTCCCTACAATGGTGTTTCAATTCTAAATCAGAGGGAGAGAAATATCAAAGGTTTTCAATTAATTGTTATTCAAGATCCATTGTATAGCTCTTTTGTCCATAAGACTTGGGAGTCCTTCCTGTAAGCAGTGCCCTGGGTCTGCCAAAAGCATCCCACATCGACAGATGTGTAAGGTGTAAGTGGCTGGAGTTGATGTATTAAAGGAGATCATGGTTATGACAGCATTAATTGTCATAAAATGTAAGAGATATTATTATTTTCACATCACTGCCAGTCCTCTTTATAGAGCGCCCTGCACAATTAGGCACTTAATAAATACTTTTTAGTATTGTAATGATTCAGTAAACTGAATCCATGCAATGTCAGTCTGGCACTTAAGTTTCTGTAGCACACAGATATAGGATGACATATGGCCAAAGTAGAGAGGTGGGAGCGGAAGAGTAGCGTTGAAGTGAGTAATTAAATAAATGAGTCTGCACCCAGCAGGACTGGTTTGACAGGTTGAGATTTGCCCCTACATGGGCCAGGAATGACATCATGGGAATGCAAAGCAAGACTATCTATGAGGTTATGTGGCTGAGAACCGCAAAGCTCAGAGTGTAAGTGTTCATGAGTACTTGGCTACTGCCAAGGAGGCAGTACTGCCAGGTATACAAAGACAACACATTCTGGATTAGAGATGTAAGCAATGATGGGGGGGGTGATATGAGAAGAAAGAATAGGGATGGAGAATTAAAAAGACAGAGATTCCCCTAATTCAGTACCCATAGAAGTTCTGCTCTCTGGAAAGACAAGGGCATTTGCTCCTAAGTTTAGGAGTGACAGTTTCTGTGGATCCCACTGCTTCCTGAAAGAGTGTCCCATGTTCTGTTAGTTCAAGAAGGGGCAGCAAAGCTTCGGCAACTCCAAAGCCCCAGCTGCTGCCACCAACTCCCTCTATCAGGAGAACACACTGAAAGGAAATAAGAATCAGGGGCCCGGGTGACTTAAGAAGCAGCTCCCAGACTATCCCAAGGAAGAGGAGAGACTGAATAGGGAGTTGCTCAACCCTCATTTATACCTCCAGCCAATTTTAACTCAAGGTAGAAATTGGGATTCACATTTCCCAGGTGAGATAATCACCTTTTGAAGGATGCAGTCCGCTAGGGGAGGTCACTAATACAAACAAGCGAGGGCCTGGGAGACCAGTCCCTAGCACTGCTGCTAATTGGCTCTGGGAGCCTAAAGCAATTTCTTCCCTAAGACTTTTACTGACCAGGCAGGAAAAGTGAGAGAGGTAACGAAGGTGAAGGTGCTTTGAAGCTGTAACACACCACGGCAGGTGAAAGACCTGTTCTAGACCAGCCATGCATGGCCTTTCGGACAGGACTTTGTTTCCACTGGCTGCAGCCATCTTCATCTGACCTAATGGAGCCCATGTCCTTTCACCCCCTACAAATGCCACAACCATCCTGGGTTTAATCAAGAGACCTAAATTTATCAAACATACTTCACTCATGGGACCTCAGTGCTTTCTCGTCTCTGTGTAGCCACTTGCATTTTCTCAGTTATGTTTTTACTTTCTGTATGTGTTCAATTTTATTTTTAATGATTGACCTGGATTTTAGATTTTAACAGCCTAAATATCAAATTTTGTTAGTTCAGCTGTAGAGTTAAAATGCTCTTACTCTTTAGCTCTTAATTAATGAATACCATTCAACAATGAAGTATTCTGTTTAATCTTTTTTTAAATGAGATTTAAATTATTCTTTGTTTGCACATGACCCAAGAGCAGCTTTGGGGGTGAGGGGGGCAGGGAGGGTAGATGAAGTGGTACAAGTCAGTTTCTCTTAATAGAAAAAGATTCCCTGTGACTGAAGTAGAGAGTTTCCCCACCTGGTAGTTATTTAGGAAACTGATTTTTTAACCTAATCACAGGATTTTTACACTTATATTAAATTCCACTTTTGTTAGTTTTGACCCAGCATTTCAGCCTGAACATTTATTTTTAATTTAAGCTTTCATCATGGTTTTTAAAAAAGACTTTTTAAAAAGTCAAAAGAAGGCCTAGCCTTCTCTTTCCCAAGATGCCACTGTTACAAAAAAAAGGCTGTAATGAATTGCTATTTACTCCATACTGAATTGGGGTAAATGTATGGATATAAACTGTTTTTTCAATGTTATATATTCAAATGCAATACTACTCAGGAAATAACCCCAAAGGCCAGATATTGTCTTGACCATCTACATGTTCCAGAGATTATGGGGATGTGAAAAAGAGACCAACCCCCAAACACACACCTTGGCTTGTAGACTATAAACATTTATCAGATGAGCCCACTTTAAGGTATTGCTAAGTTCTTTTGCTGGCAATGATCTTGATTTCCACCAGGGACAATCTGCCTTAAAACAAGGTCCTTGAAAGAACTTACTCCAGACCCTTAGGGAGAAGAGCTGCCAAGTAGTTTCAGGGAAGAAATCGGTTGCTCTGGAAACAGGTTTTGACAATGGCTCTGTGTGTCAAAGGGCTGAACAGGCAGAGGGCACTGGGTTCCCGCCCCTTGAATGATACTTGAGGCTTTGCTCTCCAAACAGATGACTTCATTCCAACAACAATGCTTTTTTTCCTCTAGAGAAGTTGCCAGTTCATACACATTATAAAATAAATTCTCTCGTTGACACTGGAGTGGCAGGAACTACAAACATTGCTTTTTAAAAAGTGCGTGAGTTGGAAAAGGTAAGCTGGAAAAGGAATGGAATTTCTCCCCGTAAGAGAATTGTGTGGTAACCATGGAAACCAATCACCCAATCAGCAATCACTTTGTCAGCCCCAGTACTGATTAAGGAGGTGTGTGGAGCTATGCCTGACAACTTTATCTTAGAAGATTTTACCTCAGTCTGAATAAGGTGTTTGGTAGCATGGGTCCCAGTAATGTCTTGTCTTCTCTTCCTCCAGGAAGCCGTGTCTCCTAAAGGAGGAAAAGCCCCAACAGATAACTGGTCTTTATCCAAAGGTTCACTGGGGTTTAATATCCCATGTCCTCTGCCTCCCTTCGATGCAAACACTGAGGGGTGAGCCAGTCCACTTGTCCGCAGTTAAGTTCCGCCTGAGGCCACATGGACCATGGCTGTACACACACTTGAAAGAGGTGGAGAAGGTGCACACGGTAACCCTATTTCATTATTCCTACCAACTTAAACCTTTCATTCCTTTTCTATCTCAGAGGAACTCAACTTTTTCTATAAAAGTCCAGATAGCATACATTTTTGCTAGCTATGCAGGCCAAATAATGGCTCTCTTTCCCCTCCTCCACTTACTCTCCCTCCTCCCCCTCTTCCTCTTCTCCTCCCCTCCTTCCTCCTTTTATTATATCTCTTTAAAATGTAAAAACCACTCTTAGCTCTCAGGTTTGACCCATGAACCATAATTTGTTGACCTCTGCTCTGCACATTATAAGTTCTGACATCTCAGCTTAACAGAACGTAGGCCACTGTTTAGTCCGAGTTTCGGTCAACCAATCAATCACCCTGCTAGTTAAGCCAGCATGTTAAGTCCAGAATCTCGGATAAATACACCCACATCAATAAATTTAGCCTAACTTATATTATATTGTATTCTCATTGGTCTAATTCACTCAGAATTTATTCCCACACATATTCCACACTCAACAGGTTTCGGGTGATACTTTCTTGAAGTACACACTTTCTCTCCACAGGTCAGATTTACATGTGTACTCCTGTACATGCTGGGATCTGTCGCAACTCTAGAGGCAATGAAAAGTGGTACTGATGGGGTTGTCTCTCCCAAAACAACAGGTGAGATTAAACAGCGTTTTCAAGCAAGGGAGAGATCATCTCAAATTTAGAAGGAGGGATTCATTCTGCTAGCAAGGAAGGTTCAGGAACACTTGGGAGGGGTTTAAAATTTTCAGCTTTTTCTGAGTCCGCCTAGAATATCCTCATTCCAAATCTCGAGGTCCCACTTCTTCCCAATCAAATCTCTCTTTCACGTAAGAAATGTGACACGTCTGTAGTTTCCATTTATACTGTAATTCTGCAATCCATACAATTAAATGTTGAATTTGGCTTTTAATAATACTATTCCACCACTATGAAAAGTACAATGATCTTTTATAAGGCAACCATAGGACTTCTCTGATTCTCTAGCACAGGCTGAGAGTTTTAAACCCTGAGCTTGTCATTTTCTTTTTGTTATTCCTCCATTGCAGACTGAAAAAACCATTACATCCCACAGTCCTTGCAGTCATTATTGCTACATAATACTCAAGTGCAGCAAGTCACTTTGTCCCCAAGAACTTACTTTAACAGGAACTTTATTCCAAGTGACCATAATTAATAAGTTAATGATTATGCCACTGCATGCTACAGACTGATAAAAGTACCCTATTTTCCTTTGGAAAGGAGTTCAGTGGTACACTCAAGGTCAAGGTCATTACCAATTCAAGAATTTGATTATTTATATAGTCCATTTAATAGGATTATTTCTATTAGAATCAGTCTAACCGTGGAAGTATGGAAAGAAGGAAGGGAGGGAGGGAGGAAGGGAGGGAGGGAGGGAGGGAGGGAGGGATGGAGGGGAAATCACACCAGACATTTAAACAGAGCAGGTTTAATTAAGAACTGGTTTCACAGGTGCTGGAGAAATGAAAGAACAAAAGAGAGAACTAAGGTAAGCTAGAGATGACAACTCACGGGAGACTACACAAACCTTAGGAATAGGTGGAGAAAAGAAAGAAGTTCGGATTTTCAAAACCGAGGAGCTCAGAAAAGGGATACCCACTAAGAAGCTGGGGCTTAGTCCTCTGAGGAGGTGGTACTTCCTGGCTGCTGATAGAATCTCTCAAACTCAGGGGAGTCCCATGGCCCTGAGGAAAGAGAAACGCCTGGCCAACAATGATATTTCTGAGCAAGTGAGATACGGCTGGTTTTGACTAAGCTAAAAGAAACCAAAGACAAGACCAAATAGAAATCAAAAAGGAAGTCTTTATTTCCCAGCTTCTACCTCCTGTCTCCCTCAAGAGATGGAAATTAACAGAACCCAATAGGAAGTCAACAGGCACCATTGTCTGGGATTATGTTTGACAAGGTCCTAAATATCACAGAGCAGAGCAGAGCATTGAGGGTTTGGGGCCCAGGCAATAGGTAACTGATCGGCACAGACAGTGATGTGTTTCTAGGTTCCTTCTCTTTAAAATAAACCTGATGTCTTCTATGATGCCTTTCAACTTGTTTTGCCTTTCCTACTCAGCATTTTACAATGCCACTCTTGCCTACCACACCTGGATCCAAATCTCAGACAAGAGAACCACACCTACAAAGTGAAAATTCTGCTTCTCCACCACGTCTGTGACTGACCACAACTTAATTTAAATTTTCTTACCTCACTTCTCTACTTGGTATTGGCAGAATGAGCTGAATTCTCAGGTATATCTGTTACTTCAATCATCAAACTGTGTTTCTAAAATATATGTTATAATAAATAAACAAAAAATAAAATATCTGCTAAATAGAGTTTACCGACAAATACCACAACAAAAAGTTAAACCAAGGCCAGAGTGAGGCCAAGTTTATAGCACTCTCTATAAAATGAGTCTTGGAGTAACCAAGAAGCACCAGCTTGCATCTATCACACATAGTGATCATAGTGGCAGTAGTAAAAACATAATGAGCTAAGGCTCTATGTACTAGGCACTTAGTTATTCATGTGTATTAATCCATCACATTCTTCCATGCTTTGCAGTAGGAATTAATATTATCCATACATTGCAGATGAGGTAATTGAAAAACTATCTTACACTAGCTTCATCTCTATATTAAAATATATGAGCTATGAATATAATATGTACATCTATAGCGGACACATATTAAGATAGATAGATAATGTATGTATGTGTATTTAACTTCCCAAATCACCAAGATAAAGAACTTAAAGAGCTTGACAAACAATGTTGCACTGTGCGATGGGTGTTAGACACAAAAAGAGCTTTTGGCCATTTCTTTGGTCCATTTCCAGTGAAAATAGTGAGTGATGAATTTGCTCCAGATTCTGATTCCAGAACTTACAGAGTCTGGAGATAGGGGTGATCTCTCTTTGAGGCCTCTGTATTTATCATTTCTCAGAACCCAGCTCGCAGACCAGGCCACCTGCCAGTATATGGTTAGCACATTGATGTCAACTGACTTGTCAGCCAGGTACCATGGTTTTTTTCTAAGTCATAGCTTCCAAGCTATGGGAACATAAAACCACAAGGTTAGCCAAGAGAGCAATGAGGCCTTTCTTTGTATACCACGCTAATGGCTCTGGATAAAGGTATGCAATGTAATTTTGTGCACAGTAACTGGCAATCCAGAGCAACACGATTCCTTATAATCGGATGTGTCTCTCTTCCAGCTCTTTTGAATTTACTTTTTGTACACAAGAACAGAATGAGTGAGAAAAATGAAGGATATTTTCATATTTGTTAAGGAAGTTGAAGCCAAGTTTTCTCCCAAATCATTTTGGAATCCTGCCCAATGGGCAAAGGGCACATCAAATTAATTCAACTCTAAGAGTCTAGTGCTTTTATTAGAAATTCTTAATTTCTAAAAATTGAGCTCAGAGGATTTTTTTGGTTAACCAGTCATCAGATAAAATTATATATGTGCCTACAAAAAGTGATGGAAGAGATAATTACATTTGCCTTAAAATTCAGTTTTATACCTTCTTCTACCAGGATACAATATAGACTTGCTTTCTCACTACAAACTACTTACTTCTCACTACAAGCTACTCACTACCAACTACACTACAAAATTGCCTTCTCACTACAAATTTGCCTTCTCACTACAAACTACTTTTTTTAAAAGGACAAAATCTATGAAACACCTCTTTTCCAACATGGACAGCACACTGCACAGGACTTGATCCCTGAAAGCAGGGAGGGACAAACGATATTGGCCCTAAATATGCCCCAGCTTTCTACCTGGAGATTAGAATGTATAGAAGAAGAACCCAAGTAGAACACAAGATCTCACTCAATTAAAGAAATTATATTAGAGTTTGGAGAGTCTAGACTGCTTGAATTTGCAAAGCAAAGTATCAGAGATGAGAGAGTTACAAAGAGAAATAGCTCCAGAAATCTGCTTAGGTGGCCCTGGAGTCTTTGGCAGAATATCCAGTTCTGCATATGTGTGGTAAGACACCACGAAGCCAGGCAAAGAACAACTACGAGTGAAAGAACAACTAACAAGGAGCTATAAGCTGAAATATTCCCAGAACTCATACAGTGCTGGGGGATATCCAAGTTCTAACCAGTTGTGGTGGAGAAATCTCATTGAACAAGCAGGGCATTTAGAACAGACTCTGAAGTATGGGGGCTAAACTATACTGGAGTGAAGCTGCTACAGACCTGCACTAAAAAACAAACCTTTGACAACTGTACTTGAACAACAGTAAAATTTTTTTTTAAATGAAAAAAAAAACCCTCAAAAGGATCAAGGTGATCTACATGTAACTTAGCTGCCTGCCAAAATAAAGTTCAACAACTATCAAAAAAAGATACCAAAATCCACTCGACAGTGTGACATCCACAATGTTCAGTATCTCTCAAAAATAACCAACTCTGCTAAGAAGCAAGAAAATGGGAACTCTCATCTCCCCAAAATTTGCTCAATAAAGACATATACAGAAATTCCACAGGTGACAGAATTCACAAAGATGTGTAAAATGACATTTTATTTATATAATAAATAAAATGCAGGTCTGTAGCAGCTGTTCAAAAATTTAAAAGTAAATAGAAATGAAAGAAAATATAATAAAAGTATAAATCAAAGATATGAAAAGAACCAAATGGAACTTCCAGAACTGAAAAATACAATATTCAAAATAAAAATTTTACCAAGTAAGAGTAACAGCAGATTACACACTAGAAAAGAAAGTATTACTAATCATGAAGGCATAGAAATAGAAATTATATATGCAAATTAAACCCACAATGAGATTTCACCTCATACCAGTCAGAATGGCCAACATAAACAAATCAACAAACAAGTGTTGGAAAGGATGTGGAGAAAAGGGAACCGTAGTGCACTGTTGGTGGGAATGCAGACTGGTGCAGCCACTGTGGAAAACAGTATGGAATTTCCTCAGAAAACTAAAAACGGAACTGCCTTTTGACCCATCGATTCTGCTACTGGGATTATACACTAAGAGTCCTGAAACACCAATTCAAAAGAACCTATGCACCTCAAAGTTCATAGCAGCACAATTTACAATAGATAAGTGCTGGAAGCAACCTAAGTGTCCATCAGCAAATGAGTGGATCAAAAAACTAT
>PVIA01005468.1:39882-114971 GCA_004024845.1 Tonatia bakeri
GGAGGAGGGTTTGGAGGGGGTGGGGGGAGGGGTGGGGAGAAAATACAGGACAACTGTAATTGAACAACAATAAAATAATTTAAATTAAAAAAAGAAATAGAAATTATATAAAATAATGGCCAAAAATATTAAAAACTGGACATATATATATGCCTAGAGGTCCAAGAGTGTCAACATAGCTCATACTATAAAAACATAAGGAAAAACACATTAAGGTACATCATATTAGAATAGCTGAAAACTAGAAATAGAGAAAAAGCACTGAAAGTAGCCAGAGAGAAAAAAAAAACATACAACTGACACAGAACAAAGATAAGAAAATAATTGACTTTATATCAGAAACAAAGTAAGCCAAAAAACCAAAAATGGCATTCTTAAATGTATTGAAAGGAAGAAAAAAAGTAGACCTAGAATTCTCCATCCACAAAAAATATTATTAAAAACAAAAGCAAAATAAAGACATTTTCATACAAACGCAGGCTGAGAGAATTTATGATTGGCAGACCCATGCTACAATAAATATAAAAGGAAGTTCTTCTACAGTAAATGTAAAAGTAAGTTCTCCAGGCTGAAGCAAAATGATAACAGATGGAAACTCAGATACACAAAAGGAATAAAGAACTCTGAAAACAGTTAAGTGTGCAAGCAAATATAAAAGAGATTTGTTTCATTTTTGAGTTTCTTTAAAAGATAACATATAATTTAAGCAAAAATGATAACTGTGTTTTGATACTACATGTATAAGTAAAAGATGTGACACTGTAACAGAAAGGATGAGGGGGAGAAATGGAAGTATATCACTTGAATGTTTTTACATTATATATAAAGAGGTAGTATATTACCGAAAAGCAGACTATGATGGCTTAAAGACGCATATTGTAAACACTAGAATGACCACCAAGAAAATAAAAGTATAAACATTAGCCAATATTAGAAATAAAACAAATGCTAAATTAATCCAAAAGACTCAGGGAAAGAGGAAATGGAGTGAAGAAAGTATGAGACAAAAAGAAAATAAATAGCAAGATGATAAACTTCAATCCAAGCATATTAATAACACATTAAATGTAAATGGTCTAAGCACTATAATTACAAAACAAATAATCAGATAAAAATTTTTCAAAGACCCATTTATACCCTGTCTATGAGAAAAAATATTTCAAACACATTGAAACAGTGACATTAATTATAAACAGATCAAAGAATATATGCCAAGCAAACACTAATCATAAAAAAGCTGGAGAAAATATATTCATTTCAGACAGAGTAGACATCAAGACAAGAAAGATCGACAGATAGAAACAGATACATTTTCTCATGACAATGTGTCAATCTTCATAAACATATAACAGTCCTAAAAGTGTATGCATCTAATTGAAGAGCTTTAAAATATATGGAGAAAAACCAATAAAAGAGAAAAATTAACAAATCTACATGGAAAAAAGATTTCAACATTCCTTTCTTAGTAACTGATAGAACAAGTAGGTTTTTTAATCCAGTAAGGATATAGAGGACCTGAAAATTCAATCAAACAACATTACTTAATTGATATTTTTTAAACACTACATGTAACATGGTCAGACGTACATTCTTTTCGGGTTCAAATGGAACATTCACCAAGGCAGACAGACCTCTGATGGGTCATAAAAGAAGTCTCAATACATTTTAAAGAATCAGTCATATCAAGTATATTCTCTGAGCACAATGAAGAAAAAAATAGAATTGAATAGCTAAAATGTAACTGGCGGTTCCCCACAATTTTTGGAATTATATAAAATAATTCTAGCCCTGGCTGGTGTGGCTCAATGGATTGAGCACTGGACTGTGAACCAAAGGGTCGCCAGTTTGATTCCCAGTCAGGGCACATGCCTGGGTTTCAGGCTAGGTCCCCAGTGGGGGGCACTTCAGAGGCAACCACACATTGATGCTTCTCTCCCTCTCTTTCTCCCTTTCCCTCTCTAAAAATAAATAAATAAAATCTTTAAAAAAATAAAATAATTCTAAATAAACCATGGGTCAAAGAAGAAATACAAGGGAAATTTATAAATATTTTTAACTGAATAATAACAAATACACAGCATATCAAAATGTGTAGGATGCAGCTACAGCAGTGTTTAAAGGAAAATGCATAGCTTTGAATGCTCACATGAGAAAGAACACAATGTTAAATTCAATGCTCTAAACTTCCAACTGAAGAAGCTAAAACTACCTAAATTAAACCTTAAATGCATAAGAAAGGAAATAATAAGAGCAGAAATCAACAAACTAGAAAACAGAAAGCAATACAGAAGTTGTGTGTGTGTGTGTGTGTGTGTGTGTGTCTCCCTGGGGATTAGCTGTCACATTGTTAAGAGGCCAAGGCCCCTGTGATGAGGAACAAAAACCTCTGACCAAAAGTCGAGTGACTGAGTGTGGAAGCAGATCCTCCAGCACCAGACAAGCATTCAGATGGCTGCAGCCTTAACCAATATCTTTACAGCAACCTCCTAATAGAGCCTGAGTCAAAATCACCACTAAGCTACTCCCCAAAATAATACCATTTACAATAGTATCAAAAAAGCATAAAATACTTATATGTAAAGTTTTTTTAATAATGTAAGATTTCTATGCTAAAAACTACTTAACCATTTGAGAGAAATTTTAAAGCCCTAAGTAAATAGAAAGACATACCATGTTTATGAATCGAAAGACTCAACATTTGAAGTCAGTTTTCCTTGAAATGATCTATAGGGTCAACGCAACTCCAGTCAAAATCCCAAGAAGCTTTTAAAAAAGAAATTGACAGGCTGTTTTTAAAACTTACAGTGATATAACACAAAACACCTAGAATAATCAAAACAATGTTGAACAGAAATTTGGAGATATAATAACAAATTTGGAGAATTTAAAGTGGCTCACTGAAGCATTAGCATCACCCCTGAGTTACCATGTAATCAGTCCATCTCTCTGAGGCCACCATGCTGTGAAGAACCCCAAATTATCCCAGGTGGAAAGACCACTTGGAGAAGCCCTGAGACTATATGGAAGGAGGGGGGGTGGGGGGGGAGAGAGAGAGAGAGAGAGATGCTCAGCCAGACTTTAGCTCCTCAAGGTGCCTGACTACAGCTCCAGCTCCAGCCATTGCCTGACTACAACCTCTCATGAGACCCCATGCCAGAATCACCCATCAGAGTCCTTTGCAGATATCTGACCCACAGAAATTGTGGGGTGATTTGATATGCAGTATGAGGAACAGGTATAACACCCTCAGCAATGTCACACTTGAGACAGTGCTCAAAATCAATGGAAGGAGTGGGTGTAATACTGTCATTCTTTTTACTAAGCCTAGAACTATTCTCCTTTTATCAGGCCCACTGCTGCTGTGGAGAAATCAGCACATCTTCTTTCACTTGAGACTAACTAAAAGCCACGCTAAGGGACTCCCTGTTACCCCAGAATTGAATTAATCACCAGTGAGACGGCCTGGCTCTTTCACAGGAGTGGTGATAGATAAACTGCTAAACCCACAAGCACAATACATCCTTCTTTTCTGCACCCTGGACCCATTCCGAGGCTACTGTAAGAAGAATTTTACCCAAAGTATATGGGCAAACGGGACTTCCCAGAGCCGAAGGGCACTTCAGAAACACGGGCCTGTTTTTCCTTTCTCGGTGAAGTTCATGATGTACATTATTATGTAAGACATGGCACTAGACCAGGAGCTGGCCCAAGCAGACTTTGAAAAAGAATTCCACCACAAAATCCATCAATCTTGCTGCATCAGCATTTTGACAGACAAGCTGAACTCCAGGGAGGCCTGCCCACGGGTAGGCATAAGTCCCACCCTGGCAGATAATGGGCAAACCGCCTTCACCCTGATCAAAATCTGTCCGTGCATGTCTGCTTGGCAGCCAGCATGAAATAAGTCAAAGCAAACCAAAAATGTAGCCACAAAGAAGCACACATGCGTGCTCACAAATTCACTTCTTTCTTACTCACTAGCCAGGGGAAGAGTACAAATAGAAGTTAAGTATGTGCATGTGTTTATTTTAAAGGAAGTGTTTATTTTCCAGTTTCCATAGGAAATAAGTGAGCTAATATTATCTTCCAAAAGTAAATACCTTCATGCAAAACTCCCTAAAACTGATACCAGGCCAAGATTCCTGCTGCAACCTCCTGTTGCCCTCAGATCTCCAAATTCTCACACTGTGGTCTAAAAGCAGAGATTATTAACAGAAAGGCATGGCTTTGCTTCTTCCCCCAGCAATTCTGAAAGTTGAATCAAAAGTCTACTATGTCCCTCTTGCCAGATCCTACTGCTTGAAACAGCAGATAAATCTAATGGGAAACCAGAAATGTGAGGACTCCTAGAGGTTTGACCTTGTCAATTCTCTTGGCCATGGACAATTTACGCCGCCTATTAATCCCCTACAATCTTCCCTGGAATTATGTAAACCAGGAGAGCTGGGGTCTGGTTTTGGTTGTATTCTTACGGAGCCTTGTCGGTTTTGTGTTGCTGTGCTTTTAATAGTATTTGCCCAAATGTTGTCTTTGGGATTTGTTTGCCCCAGTAAAGGACTGTTATTAAGATCTTATTCACCAACCACTCTCTCCTTCATCAACACCACCAATAAACTTTAAACATCATCTGCCTAATTTTAAAAGAGCCAGATATTTCAAATGTCCATGTAATGATCACTATGTATTTTTTTTTATCACCAAAGGCACATTTTTCTACGAAATGTAGTAAGCTCCTGACATTTTGAGGGGACAAGTCCAGAGACCTTCCCCAACCCCAAAATCTCAGACACAGGAATGTTTATTCAGGCCTCTGGCTCTATGTCAAGAGTCCTGAATTTCCTTTGTATGTCATCACTCTAACCACATTTTGACCCGGATAAATGCATATAAATGGAGAAAACATAACCAACTACAGACTGATACTCAGAAAAAGATTAAATTCTTAACGATAACTATGAAGGGAGGCCTGAAAGGATTCCAAGCTTTCTGCTCTTAATAAGAATTAAACTCATGTATGTTAAAGACTAGTTGAAAGCATGAGACTGACTACAGAATAATAGTAAGACTCTTTTATCATTACAAACTGCATATTCTGTTGTTGCTCAGTGTATTCACTGGATGCATTCTAGCCTTGCTATAGATCTTAAAACCTTTGCATGTGCCTGTCATTACAACATAAATGTCAAAATACTGTACATGCCATCCAACATATATACTTGCAAACACTTAAAGAAACCAAAATAAGTAAGTCTTCAGGAAAGTACTCAAAAGAGCCCAATGGTGACATGAAAAAATTGTACTCAACCAAAATGCCGAACAAAGGCCAAACAATTAAGGAAATATTTGTCCATTCATTCAACAAACTATAAAGCAAATGTTGAAATTATTAGTGAGTAATCATTGCATTGTAGATGCCACAGTCCCTAAGAGCCCTGAGTACTTTAGGGAATATGACTCCATTGACCCATTTTACACCCCTATTTCGGGAAATAATCCTCTTGGACAGCTGAGCACTTGCTAGTTGCAAGTTCTGATTCTATTTGTTCAGCAAGTTCCAACATATTGGTACTGGAATGCTAACCTCATGACTGAGTTTTGTCAAGAAATAATATTATCTATTAATTATGAATTATTGGTATAACAGCTACCATCTTCAAAGATTTACTGACAGCCCTTGGCTTGGAATCCCAACTCTGTCACTGGCTGTGTGACTTTGGGAAAGACAAATGATCTAGTCTTTTGTTTCCTTGTTTAGAAATAGAATGATAACACTGCTCTTTGAGAGTGGTGAGGATAAAATAAGGCGGCACATGGAAAGTGCTGGGCTCATAGATAAGGCTGTATTGACAGGTATTATTGCTCTTCTTATTACTTCAACATAAAGCCATTGCAGCTGCCTACCATTTGATTATTCACGAACATATAAATCAAATGTAATTTATACATAAGAGAAACATGCTATGTGGCTTCCTTTGATATTCATAATTCATGATAGAAATTATGTGGTCTTTTTTCCCTAAGTAGAATCTCCACTAAGATGCTCTGTGTGCTCTGTGCCTCCTCATGCCTGGGCCCTGAGGTTGTGGATGGATGTGTCATGACATTCCAGAAAGAGAAAGGAATACTCATCGAAAACCAAATACATGGTAGGCACTGCTCAAGGCATGTATATGATTTATTATGTTGCTATCTTCATTTTAAAGTTGAAGAAATAGAAGCTCAAATGATTGTGTAACTTGTCCTAGATTCCAACAGTGTAACTGACAGGATTCATATTTGGGTCTACTTAACACCCAAAACCACACACTTTCTGTTATGTTCGGCTGCCCAGTTTAGTTGGTTACCACAGTGTCACAAACTATTGTTACAAAAAAACGAGACTACTATTTACTACCCACCATGGTTAGGTTTTAAATCAAGCCTAAGGACATAAAACTTATGACCTCTATGTCTTAAATAAAAACCCTCTTGTATTAAAACAAAACAATGGAAAATGCCGTAGTAATAATATTTGAAAAATCTTCAGAATGTGAGCTATCAACTGGCTCTGTTTAGTGGAATGTCCCTGAGCAGAGATGAATGGCCATCTGGGGGCGTCAGAGCGGTCAGTCTTGTCAGAGTGGAATTCACGAGTCTAAAGCTATGTGTTCTCTTTTCCTGGTCACCAAGTCACAGTGTAAACCTGTCACACTGACCCTTTTTGCAGTTTGTAAACCTTCATCCTAACAGGATTACAGATTCCGAGGAGGCTTAATCTTAAACAGAAAAACAAATTAGTTTCATTCTTTCCATTTAGGAGTCATGTAGACAGAAGAAAAGGTGCCTGACAGTACATTTTCTTTGTCCTACTACCCTCTGACAATGCACACTTCTCCAAAAATCCACAACACACGGCTGGGGGTGGCCTGCTTGTGCCATTATCACCAGCCCCTGCTATTTGCCAAGGGCTAGCTCTTAACCCAGAACCTGGTGCATAGCAGATGTTCAGTAAATATTTGTTCAATGAATAAATGAATGAACCTATGTCTGCCCAAATCAGCAAAGGAACTTGAAATCATTCCTTCCTGATTTCCTCTTGGCTTTTCTTGCTACCTGTGAGTCCTGCCTACCAGTCAAGGGCTCACAACTAACAGGTCAAATGCAGTCCCAAGTTTTCATCTTTAAAGTTGTGACACCTACCTACTCCACAGATCCTAAGAGGACCAAAATAGATGAGACTGTCAAGAGCTCAGGGGTCACAAAGTATGCCCCACACCCTCCAAAAAGGAGCAGAGGAACCGTGTCTGATTTTCTTCCCTGGGCTCATGTTGAAGTCATTTGAGAAGCTTTAAAAAATAGAAAATCTAAGTCATGCTCCAATTAAATCAGAATCTCTGAGGATGGGGCCAGAGCACTAATAGTATATAAATGTTCCCCTGGTCATTTGAAGGTACAGTCAGGTTTGAAGATCATGAGATTGGAAGAGGCCAAGAAGGGGAAACATCAGCCTCACACTAGCAGGAAGAAGTATCTTGCTGTCTGAAAAGTGGGTAGGAGGAACGGGCGCATGATATGGGGCAGCAGCAAAATGCCCTTTTTCGGCCCTGTGGCCCTCACTGCTGCACTTGGCTAACCTCCACCTCCACCTCCACCTCCTCCAAGTGGTCCTGGAGCAGGCTGCCATCTCATCTTGGACCGGGCAATGGGAACCTACCCAGGGATCCTCCTCTTTTAAAACAGAACCAGCCTCCAGGTCCTAATCTCAACTCACCATCCCAACCCCTCCTTAAAATGGGAAGTTCCAAGTGACAAGCCCCAAATGAGTATTGATGGATTGTGCATAAACCCAGGGCACTGTGGAAAGTCAGTCCTGAAGACAAGCTGGAGGAGGGAGCATAACCAGAGATTCCAAATGTCAGAGCTCCTTCTGAGGGAGTCACTGAGTCATCACATTGGGAAAAATGCCTTCGAGATCTAGCACGGTTTACAAAATACACACACACACACACACACACACACACACACACACACACGTGATTTGGAAGCTGAAGTCCTAAGTTCAGTGTTATGGGCTAAAGTTTTATATCCCCCATAATTTACATAGTGAAGGCTTAAGCCCCCAGTGTGACTCTATTTGGAGCTAGATCCTCTAAGGAAATAGTGAAGATTAAATGAGGTTAGAAGGGTAGGGCTCTGGTCGGAGAGGATTAGTGTCCTCAGAAGAAGAGACATCAAGTTGTGGGTTCCGTCCCTAGTCCGGACATGTCTCTGGAGGATGTTTCTGTCACACCGATGGTCTCTCCCTCTCTCTCTGTCTCTATCTCAAGTCAATAAACATATCCTCAGGTGAGGATTTCAAAAAAGAAGAAGAAAAAGAAGAGACACCAGGAAGCTTGGTCACTTTCTTTCTCTCTGCCATGTGAGGCCACAGCAAGAGGACTGCTCTCTGCAAGCCAGGAAAAGGGTCCTCACCAGGAACTGACCCTGCCAGACCTTAATCTGAGACTTCCAGTATCCAGAACTGTGAGAAGATAAATGTCTGTGGTTTAAGCCACCCAGTCAAGGGTATTTTGTTACTAATACACCAACCTTAGACAAGTCACAACATCCCCAAGCCTCAGTTTCCTCATCAATGAAAGAGAGATAAATCCAACCTGTTCATAAGCATCAAATGAGGTAATGTATGTTTTAAGGGCTCTGTAAACAGTACAGTATTAAATAGACATTAATCATTCATTAATCTCCATCTCTGTGCTCTCATATTTTAAGCCTTGTGCTAGCTGAGCGTTTACCACATTTTATGAGATTGAATTTTTTTTCTGTCTCCCCTCTAAGACTGTAAAATCGTTACGGCCAAGAGCCAGGCCTCATTCATTTTTGTCCACACAGTGCCAAGGCACACAGTCCCTGCTGAAGAACTGATTATGGCACAATCCCCAGGTGGCATTAGATAGTCTTTCTTAGTGTCCCATAATACCTCTGTACATGCTTCTGTCACTTGCATCAGGTATTAAAGTTATTAATTTTTGTGTTTTTCTTACTCACTTGGGTATAAGCCCCCGGATGGTAGAAACCACATATTATCATTACTGTATCCCTAATGCCCAGTACAATGCCTGGTACCTAGTAAGAACTCAGTAAAAGTTGATGGAAAGAAGAGAAACGATGCATTCTGGATATTTGCATCCTTGAATTTCAGTGTTCACAGCTGCCTTGTATTCAATGTACCATCTTCAGCAGAACAAACTAAATGTCCTTTACCCAAATGTCTTTTTTCAAAGGGCTCCTAAAAGGCCCTAGCGCAGGCAGCTTTTTTATCCTATTATCACCAGCTGGAGATCTGAATGCACAGTTTTATCGTACAAATCAATAGCATCCCCCAGAGAACTAAGACTAGTCATTTACACCTACAGCAGTTGCTATGCAACCACTCTCCAAAGATCAGGTTGAAAGATCCAGGGTTGAGGTAGTGATTTTTCCCACCTGAAAGGAACTGTAATTTGTATGGAAAAACACACCTGTTATACAGAGTCACTCAGTCTTCTTACAAAAGGTAATTTAACCACACCAGAAAGTATACTTCCTAGGCCTCCTAAACTATATATGGCCTTTTTATAGACAGATGTGCATATTTAGCTATTGGAACTCAAACACACACTATATATAAATTTATGTAACTTATAAACATTTGTATATTTATAAATATGTATATATGTATATTAGAGAGTAAACAGCATTTATTTTATGCCAAAAAGTTCTATAACAATCAAATCACCCCATTTCTTTTTACAGAAGTAAATTCTTTAAATGAATTTCTATTTTCTCATAGCCAAAAAAACAATACGAAATATATTTAAACAAGAAAATAAAAGAAATCATATCAAACAGCCTAGATAAAACTTCTGTTAGTATTTGCTATGGGGCTTCCAGATGCTTATACATACACATACACATATATACAATATTTTTAATGTTCTTATGTATAAAAATCTGGAAAATATATATATAACTGTATATATGTGCATATATGTATTTAGTTCATATATATATATATATATTTGCTAGGATGGAAACATATGCCTAGTTTGTATACCTCCTTTCTTTAAAACTTCACACCATATCATGGATGTATTTACAAGTCAACATATAATACCATTTTTAAGGCTGCACAATGTCATAGTTTACATATATCCTAATGTATGTATTTTCCTATTGTGTCTATTTTTCACTATAATAAATAATGTTGTGAAAAACATCCTTATGCGCACACCTTTGAAAATGCACCTGGTTGTTTCACTAAGGGTAATTCACGAACTGGGTCAGAGATTATGCACTTGTTGTGAGGTTTCTAGAACACTTACAAGCAAATAACTTCATAGTAGCTATTTGTTCCCAAAACCAGGATTTTAAATCAATACAAATGTATCAAATCTTTGCATAACTTTACATATTTTAAAGTAATAATCCAAGGTTTCAAGGACATATTATGATAAAATTAGTTTAAGTTTCTCCTTTAATTTTGCTGTACCAATCCACTCTGCCCTGCTGCCCTTTGCCAAACGAACCAACCTGCCTTTCTTTGCTAAGTTGGTACTTCCTGCCTTCACTCCTGTAGCTCTCCCTGTTGATCTTTCTCACCTGTCGTTATCAGCTGCATTTTTAAACTAGCTATTGATGGCTCCTCTCGGGCTCACAGCTGAGCTTGAGGAATAGCTTCAGAACCCCACTGTGAGACCTAAAGTAGGTTCATGATTTATGCTCACATAAAAGGCGGATGTCCTAAAAACATTTAATTTGGAGTGTATCGACAGTTGCCTTCCAAAGGACATGTTGACTTCTGTTCAAACTCCTTTCTTCTTTGTTGAAAACAGTTATAACACTAGTTTCTCCAGCTTCGAACTTGCCTTGTTTTTCAAAGTCAACACACATCCTTCTGCCAGAGAAATCTTAAGTATGCGGCTCTGATCATTTCAGATCCTGTTCAAAAACATAAAGGCTTCCCACACCAATAAAATCCAAGCTCCTAAGAATGACATTCAAAATCCCTGCCATCTTACCGCATACCAATTATCAATCCAGTGTCTGCTAAATCCAAGTAATAGCAGATTCTTTTATGATAGCAAGGTCTGAGTAAATAGCCTTTGCCTTTTCTCATTTGGGTAGCCTTCATTTATTTCCACAATCCCAGCTCCAGCCCTGGTGCTGAGCAGTGACTCAAAGAAGGTTTCTAACTAAAACACTTCATGATCTTGATTCAACATGCAGTGGGTGGACTATGGTGACCAAAGATTAGTTTTGTTTTGTTTTGTTTTGTTTTGTTTTGTTTTTCATTTAAGATGTCAAAGCTCAGAGGCCAGTGTGACCACCCTAGATCAGAAAAGCCTGGACCCCCAGCTGGGAACCCAGAGCTCCCTCCTGGCTCTGCCATTCACTTGTATGATTTCTAAGGCTTGTCTCTAGGCCTCAGTTCCTCATCTATGAAATGGGAATAAATCCTACGCTTGTTCACAGGCCAAGTATAATAAGACAGAATATAATATATGCAGTTGTTTGAAATGGTTCTTAATTATGAAATGTAAGATATTATCGTGGACACATCCAGCCCTTCTTTTAACACCCCCTGGAGTCTCAGACATGGGAGAGATCAAATAGGGATAAAGAAGGAAGAAAAGAAAATTGGCTCAAGGCGCATGAGCTGGTTGGAGTGAGAAAGCATGAGCTGGCCAGAGGCTGGAGCTGGTTCCTGGTCATGTTATTCTATGCTTTTAAACTCCCCCACACAGCCCGTCCTCCGCCAAAATACATAAACCTCTCCGAATTACACTCCTTCTCTTACAGGAGCAATTGACTACAGTTGGATGTGATTTTCTTTTGTTTGTTTTAATTTATGGATGACTAGGAATGCTGCCCTGCCTCCTTTTTTAAACACCCACCACTCCTCCAACAGAGGTCCTCTTCTAGGGTCTTAGTTTTCTGGTAATTTTTTTTATAAGAATAGTTCAGTTGGAGGCAGCTCCAAGCACAGCCCGAAGCCCTGAGGCTCGTTAAGAACTTGCCCCAGCTCAACCTGGGGCAGTAAATCACTGATTCCGGGAAGAGTAGATTGGTCAGGAGGGCGACAGGGAAGCCCTTTCACTGGCTCTAGGAAGGAAGGCCGCAAGGGTCTCATTCCAGGATGACAGCCCCCCATAAAGAAAAGTTTGAGGAATAGAAACAGAAGAAACAGACCGATAAACACACTTTTCACCTCTCAGCCAGCACCTGTTACTTTGCTAACTTCTCAAATAAGCAAAGGAGGGGAGAACCAACTTTACTCAAAGATTGCTCAGGAAAGCACCTCGGCTTAGAGTCACTCACTTAAAATCCCCACAAACGACTTATGTCACACCCCACCTCCCGACGAGGAGGTAGCTCTTCGCTGATGTGCCCTCAAGAAGGGCAAATGACAAGATAACACCTCACCCATCAGTAGAACAATGGAACCATTTTTGTTTTTTTCCTGATTCAGTATCAGTAGAGAACTGAACTCTTAAGACTAGCATTTTCCAAAGTTGTAACATGTGTACGCCCAACTTCAAAAGACAAAGAGAGCATGTGAGTTTAAGAAAAGTTGACCACTTCCCTCCCTTGGAGAGTCACAGTGCATAATACCGTGCTCAATACTCTGAAAGGTCCTATATTAAAGAACTGTGTTTATCTAAAATACAGCATTTCCCAGGTTTGCTTGCTCTCGGAACCCTTTTATGTTATGTATGTAGAACCACCTAGTAGTATTCTGCAAAAAGCATTGCTCTCAAAAAAAAAAAAAGTGTACATTTGGCCATTTAGATTGAAGAGAAAGGTCTATTTGCCTCCACAGCAAATCTTCTCAATGTATGATTCAGCAGAATAATGCTGACATTCATTCACTTGACCCCAGTCTGTGGATGAGTCACCGGTGTGGTGACTCTCAACTCTTCTTGGCCCCAACTCCCACCTTCCACCACCTCTCACCTCTCTTCTACAACATCACCCCAGTGAAGGCGAGCCGAGGGTTTCATCAAGTTCATGCAGCTGAGAGCAAAACAGTTAAATGGATACCAGCCAAAGAAATCTGTGAAGCAGATGATAATGTCCAATATACGTTCAGAGCATTTTTATGTGGTTCTTAAATGGAAAGAAAGATCTCTCTTCTTTCGACCCTTCTGTTCATAATTTTTAACAAATGGGCTTCCTGGAATAAGCAAAGTTAGAGATGGAAAACAAAGATCTGTCTATGGAACGTAAGTTTTCATGAAAGAGCGCATCCCTGAGAAAAAGTGCCAGGCCATTTGCAAGACCCAAAGGCAGAACCATTTTAATGTTCTCTGTGGAAAATTGTTCACAACGTATGGTTAAGTAAAAAAGCAAATTACAAAACTGCGTTTACAGAGTGATTCATTTTTGTAAATGCAGTGGACTCCATGTTTACTGAAAGAATAAATACACATGAAAAGGAGACTGTAAGAGTTGATGCTGAATTGATGGTAGTTAACTCTAAGTGGAAGAATTTTCTTGTTTTGTCCCCTTTTTTTGCTTACTTATTTGTGTTTAAGTTTTATCAAATAAAATTGATATTGGAACAATAAAATAATATTTTAGAAATGTTGTAATCTACACTCATGTTATCTGTGAAGAAATTTATAATAATGAAGACAATAGTTTTCCCTGAGGAGAGGAAGGACCATGAGACTAGGCAATAAGCATTTGCCATAGACAAGATTAACTATTTGTACAGGGTGAGGCAAAAGTAGGTTTATGATTGTGAGTATATAAAACACAGAGTTTGTCCTTATATTAATACTTATTAATTATTGTATTATTTTCCATACAAACAACTGTAGACATATTTTTGCTTCACCCTGTATAAAGTAATGGCAGGAAGACAACTCTAAATACTAGTGACAAGTCCTTCCCAAATCAGACCAACCAATGAGTACAGAGAGGTTTTGAATAAGATCCAAATCCCAATACTCAATACCAAAGCACAACATACATACCTCTGTCCCAGAAACAGAGGTATCTATGGAATGGAGGACTGAGAAGATGGATTCTGAACAGAAATTAGAGTTTATTACAAAAAAACAAAAAGGGAAATAAGCTAAAATAGCACGTGGCCACCACAGTCCATGGCCACATTCGATCTATGAAATAACATCAAATCAGCCCCCCCAAAAAACCCATCTGAGAGGAGGCAGTGGCACATTTGTGTTCCAGAGCTGAGACTCTGCTCTTCCCTGTGCAGTGCTCACACTAAGCTCAGGTGGGCTTACCTGGTTGGCAATATCCTTTGACTATCATCACACTTCAGTGCCAGTATTGTAACACCTCCCTGGGGATGACAAAAGCACGACTTTGGAACCCTCCCAGACTTACCCCTTTGCATCAATTTCTGTGGCTGGTTCTAATTTCTATCCTTTTGTTGCAAAAACACTATAAATGCTTTTCTGAGTTTTATGAGTCATTCTAGTAGATTATCAAACCCAAGGGAGTCTGTGGGGACCATACATTTGTAGCCGGCTGGTCTGAAATGAGAGCAGTCTTGGGAACCCCCGAACTTATGGCTCATGTCTGAAGGGAGGGCAATCCTCCGGAGAATGGTCTTCTCAGATTTTATGGTTTACAAAATTGATTGTGAATATTTTCACTTTAAATCTTTTATATAAAATATAAATATCACATAATGATTTTTAAAAATTCCTGAGTGGGGCCCCTAAGATAATATATTCATTATGACATGAAAAGGATAAAAAGGGTTTGAAAGTGAAAATTTATGTAAATAATTCATTACAGGGTATTTAACCTTTATTTTCATTATATAAAAAGTCAATTGGTTTTAATTATCAATGTATTTTCTGTTTTTTTACTCTGGAGTTTTAAATTAGTACTTGGGTTTCAGTTATAATGTTAACAGAAGTGGTGATTCATTAGTTTAATTCATTAGTTTAACTATCCTTACATGAAACTCCATAGTGTCAGTGGTATAAAATGAAAATGAATTATTATTTAAAGGACAAAAAAGGATACTTATTCATTTCCTCTTATAAATTGATTACACTACTAATTGCACTCCTTGTCAACCCCTTCTTCTTCTCCCTTTGAAGGATTTCTTTGTTTTAAATCAACGTATTGAAGTATAATTAAAATACTATAAACTGCATCTCTTTAAAGTATAGAAATGATAACTTTTGACAAGCGTATACACACAGGAAAACACCACTACAAACAAACTACAACACATTTTCATCATCCTCAAAGATCCTTCCTTTTTTCCACCCCAGACACCACTGATTTACTTTTTGTCCCTATAGAGTTCTTTGCATTTTCTAGAATTGTATACATAGGGATCATACAGTATACAGTGTATACTCTTGTGTCTGGCTTCTTTCACTCAGCATGACTTAAAATTCATTCATATTACTACATTTATCAGCAGTTCCTTCTATTCAATTGCTAAGTACTTTTTCATCACATTTACATACCACTTTTTTTGTCCAATCAGGAAATATTGATGGGCACTTGTTTTCAACTTTGAACTCTCATGAATAATGATGCCATGAATATTTGTGTACAAATCTTTTTGTGCACACAAGTTTTTATTTCTCTTGGGTAAATTCCTAAGGGAGGTATTCTGGTTTGTAAAGTAAGTATATGTTTAACTTTTTAAAAAACTGCCATACTCTTCCAAAATAGTTGAATCATTTTATATTTACATGTGCAAATGTTTTGCTCATTTTAAAGCTGAGCTGTGTGTCTAATTTAGTTGTAAGAAAATTCTGTATATATTCTGAAATTGAGTTCTTTGTCATATATATGCATTGCAAATATTTTCTCCCCTTCTGCTGCTTGCATGTTTAGGCTCTTAATGGTGTATGTGGGTGAACAGAAGTTTTTTTTATTTTAATGAAATACAATGTATCATATTTTTTCTTTTGTGGTTTGCACTTCATGTGTTGTGTATAAAGAATTGTTGCTTACCCAAAGTCACAAAATTTTCTCCCATTTTTTCTTTTACTTTTTTAATGTAGTATTGGCTTGTACAATTAGGTCTGTGATTGATTTTGTGTTAATTTGTATATGTAGTAAAATAAAGAATGATGTCTTCTCTTTTCATGTGGAGACCAGTTACTCAAGCACCATTTGTTGAAAATCAATTGAACACACATGTGTGGGATTATTTCTGGACTCTAGTCTCTTCTCTTGATCTATTTTACTTCTGTTGATCTATATGGTTCTTTTTTCTCAAAAACCGTAACTTTATGGTAAGTCTTAAAATCAGGCAGCATAAGACCTTGAACTTTGTTTTGTTTTTGTTTTTATTTTGTTTTGTTTTTTCTTACTTGCTTGGACTGTTGTTTTAGGTTACTTCCATTGCTAAACTTTAGAATCAACCATTCAATTTCTACAAAAAAAATTTTTGTATTATCCTTTTATACACAGGGGTGAGCAAAAGTAGGTTTATGGTTGCATTGTGACAGTATTCTAAGTTAATAAACTATTGCAACAATCATAACCTTTATATCTCTTTCCACATTTGCCCATCCTTGTAGTGTTGAATTCAGTCTACTCAATATTTTTAAGGATTTTGAAGCTAGATTTATGAGGGATAATGATCTATATATTTTTTCTCTTTGTCATGCTTTGGTATTGGCATTATACTGGCCTCAGAAACTGAGCTGGAAGGTACTCTCTTACCCTCAATTCTCCAAAAGAGTTTGGGTTATTATTCCTTTGAATATTCCATGGAATTTACCAAAGAAATCATGAGTCTGAAGTCTTCATTGAATGAAAGTTTTTGATAATGAATCAAATTCATTATTTGCTAATGATGCTACTCAGGTTTTCTGTTTTATCCTATATCAATCTTTCAAGGACTTTGTCTACTTCACCTAAATTACCTCATTTTGGGCATACATCTGTCCACAGTACTGTCTTATCATCCCTTTAATAGCTGTAAGATCCGTAGTGATAACTCTTCTTTTCTTTCCAGTATTGGTGACTAGTGTTCTTGTTCTTCATCTGTCTAACTAAAGGTTTGTTCTGTAGGTCTTTTCAAAGAACCTGCTTTTGAATCATTTGTGTCTGTTTTGTCGCTCTTGTCTTCATTATTTTCTTCCTCTCTCATACTTAGGACTTAGTTTGCTCTTCTCTCCCTAGTGTCTTGAGGGGAAACCGTAAGTCATTGTTCTTTTTTCTTCTCTATTTTAAGCATTTAAAGCCACGCATTTGTCTCTAAACACTTCTTTAGCTGTATCTCACAAATTTTGATATACTGAAATTTCATTGTTATTGAGTTTAAAATATCTTCTAATTTACTTTGTGAATTCATCTTTGACCCATTAATGTTTGAAAATGTGTTTTTTTTAATTGCAAAATATTTGGGATTCACCCAGATATCTTCTTGTTATTGGTTTCTAATTAATTTCATTGTAGTCAGAGAAAATACCTATACTGTTTCAGTCCTTGTAAGTTTATTAAGGCTTTTTGTATGGCCCCAATATGGTGTATATTGGTGAACATCCCATGTACAATAAAACACATGTGTATTATACGCTAAAATTCTGGAATTATCTTCCAACTTTGTCAATTTTTGCTTCATATATTTTGAGGCTGTTTTTAGGCACATACACATTTCTGGGGTTTTTTTTCTTTATCATTCCTTTTTAGCTCAAGCAATACTCTTTTTCTTGAGGTCTACTTTATCTGGTATTAATGCAACCACCTCAGCCTTCAAATGATGTTTTCATAGTACACCTAGTTTTGTCCAATTATTCTCAAGCTGTCTGGATCTTTATATTTCAAGTGCATCTTTCCTAGTCAGACAGAGTTGGGTCTTGCCTTTTTTATCTGTTCTGACAACTTCTGCCTCTAACTGGAATGTTTAGTCATTTAACATCACCACCACGAGCTCAGTCATTATAATCATCTCAGAGACACAGAACTGAGGTCTTCCCTAACAAAGGGATCGGTGGTGACTTTTAACCCAGCAGCCGCAAAGACCAACACACAAACACGTCCACTTAGGAAAATAAATAGGGCAATTTAAATCGACTCCAACAGAATGTTTGAAAACTCAGTAAACTCAAAATAAACCAGCTGTGAGCTCCTCAGAGGACAAAATTCTCTGTGTGTTGCAACCATTATAATATATTTAACTCAATGTCATTGTCGCAGCCCTAACAGCTTAATGGGTTTACTGGGTTCAGAAATCTAGTCACTATTTAAATATTTTTGCTTTAAAACTGATGGATAAAACTGAGAAAATAAATTCCCCATGAAAATTGTCTGCATTAGAAATTGTAAAGAGACCAGTAATCATATCAAAAGGCCATTTTTAGTCCTGACTAAAATATATAAATCAATAAATCAAGCAAAGTTCGTCTCTTTTCCTGTAGCTCTCAGGCAGTGGAAGTCAGAGGTAAATTAATGGCTTATACATTTAGGGCTTCTGTTAAAAATGTGATGCAAATATTTTCCATTTAAAGATTCTTCGAAATGGAGAGTTAGTTAATTCAAACAAGAAATGTCAAATTTCTTGCTAAAATGCATTTTTCAAAATGAATTGATTGCTTTAAAAAAAAGAATGGCTTAAACAAGATTTTTCGGTAGGCTTCTGATTCTCAATGAAAAAATCACTTGACCCATCTTCAGAGGTGCTAGTTAAGATTCATGTCTCGCCCTGGCTGGCATAGCTCAGTGGATTGAGCGTGGGCTGCAAACCAAAACATCACAGGTTCAATTCCCAGTCAGGGCACATGCCTGGGTTGCAGGCCACAGCCCCCAGCAACCACACATTGATGTTTCTCTCTCTCTCTCTCTTCCTCCCTCCCTTCCCTCTCTAAAAATAAATAAATAAAATCTTAAAAAAAAAAGATTCATGTCTCTCCTGAGCCTCCAGACTCTCCTGAGCCTCTGGACTGTGAGCAACACCCACCCTACACACATGCCAGCGCACAACAACCACCGCGCATGCCAGCTGCAGACCAGGCTACAGCACGACCTCTTGGCAGGTAGAACCATAGTTATTTCCACCGTTAATTCATCACCCATCATGCACCAGGCACCGTGCTGTGTTTTAAACAAGTATTATCTCATTTAATCTTCTTACCCACCCTTCACAGGAAACCAAGGGTTAAGGCTACATGACTTGCCAAAGATCTCACACATAGTAAATGACAGGGGCAAGGTTTAAAACCAATTGTTTTGTTTCCAAAACCTTTGCTTTTAATCTTCATGGTATCTAGCTCTACCAACCACACCATGTTGCAAAGCTGCCTATTCCACCATGGAAGATATAAGGCCTCCGGTGCAAATATCCTTGGAAGAACCAGCACAGAAAGTACGATGATCCCACAAAAGCATTTAAGATACAAGACCTAATCATCTCTTAAAGGTAATTTGTTATAAAATCTAAGAGTGCTAGCACCTTGAAAGAAGACAGGGAGAGGACACAAGCAAAATTTCAAGTTTGATTTCATCTGAGCTCGATAGCCTGACCTCCATTTCCCAGATCTTTGGACTCTGGAGGGTCCACATCTGAGTGAAGGCGGGGCCACTTTCTGGCTCAGCAAATAGGAGAAGTCACCCAACACGTGAGGAGCACTTCCCTCCCTACCACAACACACACACACACACGCACACACACGCACGCATGCATCACCTCCACATCCAGGAACCACAAGAGAGATTATCTACAGGAAAAAATTCACTTCTCTTCTTCAGACCTCAGTTCTCCAAAGTGAGGTGGTTCTACCTGAAATGATCTCTAATGTTCCAACCAAATCTGACATTCTGTGCTAAAATAACCATTCTTGCAAGTAGATGATAAAAGCTGTACATATTCTCAGTCCTGCGGACCTACTACACAACAGTAGGACAACCTGTACCCCATCAAGTCCTCCATTGGTGGGAGTGAGGACAGAGCCCCAAGAACTCTGCTCTGGTCTCTCACTATTTACACTCACCACTGCGCTGATCTCATCCAGACTTGTAAATATCCCGCTCTGTCTCGGGCAAAGTATGACTTATCTCCTGCCCAGACCTGTCCCCTGAACTCCACTTAGATGCCTAATAAACATCTCAAACTTACACGTTCAACACTAAGCTTCTGACATTTGCCCTCTGGTGTGTTCCTCCCCATTCTTCCCCGTCTCAGTTAATGCCAATTCCACCCTTCCTGCAGCTCAGATGCTTGACTCCCCTCTTTCTCTAATATCCTGCATCCAATCTCTTGTGGAATCCTGTTGACACAACTTTTAAAATGTATCCAGAATTCAACCATTTGTTACCACGTTCAGTGCTACCATCTTGGTCCAAGTGACCATCCCTTGGCATTTGGGGGTGCAATATCCTCTAACTGATCTCTTTACTTTTGCCCTGATCCCCCTACAGTCTTTTCTTAGCAAAGCATACAGAATTATCCACCTAAAAAAGTCTGATCATGTAACCTCCCTGCCCAAACTTTGCAGTTGCTTCCTTTCTCCCTCATAGGAAGAGCCAGGGCCAGTCTGGCCTTGCATGGCCTCTCTGACCTCCTCTCCCTCCCTTGCCTCTCTGTCACTCACCCTTGTTCAGTGACCTTGTTTCTTCATTTGGACTTTACTCTTTCCTCTGCCTAGAATGCCCTTCCACAAGTCACATGACTCAGTCAATCACTTCCATTAGGTGCCTTCGTATTGAAAATTGCAACCTTACCCCTGCACACAGCAGTCCTCTCCCATTGTCACTTACCATCTGACATTCTACACATTCAGCTGATACTCTCTCTCTCTCTCTCTCCAATGCCTTATACTTTACTGAAGGAAAAAAAAAACACTTTATTGAAGCATAATTGACATGCACAGTACATTGTTACCCATTATTATATCTCCAATGCCTATAACTGTGTCTGACACATAGTGGACATAAAATATTGCTAAATGAACTGTTTGAGATGAGCAGTATCCTTCTGAATTGTGGGTAATGAGCTAGGAGGAGTTAGTAACCACCCAAGCCTGACAATAATATGCATGTCCAGTGTGTACTGATAGGTCTTCTTGCTTGTGCAGCACTGAGACGGGCAGCTGGATGCGTTGTTAAAGATTGCACATGGCTGACCTATTCAGTCAGCGTGAACTCCGAAGGAAAACTCACATTCACACCACCATGTCTCTGAAGCACACGACTCCTTGAGTCACCACGAGTCTGTGATAATTCATCTGGGCCTCTGGGAGGCATGGTGGACAAACTAAACCCAGACCACCTGGGAACTCCAGAGCTGGGTGTTGCACTCCCACCGTTAGCTCCCCAAGAACCCAGCCTGTCGTCCTCATAACTGGCCCAGAACAGGGACTCCAAACCCAGAGTTGCTTGAGGTTGACTCCATCAGTATGTGAGTAGCTTCCTTCTTTATGTCTCTCAAAGACCAAAGGCAGCCAATAATGTGCTTCATGCTTTGCATGACGCTGGCAGTGTATGTGGGTTTGGCTTTGCACACAGATTTGATTTCCTCATTTGGGCCATTTTCACACGGTGTACAAAAATCAACAGGGTATCGGCTCAGAACGAAGGCCTGGCAGCTGAGACTCCGTGTTCCAATGTCTTCGAGAAGAGGCGGCGCCTCCAGCCCTGTGAGATCTCTGGAGGCAGAGGTGGTGCGAACTGGAGATGTGGGGATTAAACAGAGTTTCAAGTTTATTTAACACATGAAGTGGAGCTCTTTGTTTTTACATGTCTGTCATGATCACGACCTTCCATAGACCAGGGACTGAGCCTGGTTTAATTTTTCTTCCTGGGCACCTGGCCTTGTGCCGGCACCTGGCGTGCTTAGTGAATCTGCTGCATTGCGCTCAGCTGCACGTAGCTCTCAGAAGGATTCTTGTTCCCCCTTTGAGATTAGGAATGATATTCTCTGTGCTTATCATTTCTAAATTAGTTACAACGAGCAGGGATTGATTTTGCAATACGGAGAAAAGTCACTGTCCTTGACTTTTTTCTCTAACAGAATACCAAGCTCAGCCTCTGTGTTTCTCTCCAGCGCAGCAAAAAAAAATGTCATCAGACAACTGAGGTTTTTGTAAAGTAAGGGACTGTGTGGTGTGGTAGGAACTCATTACAGAGGCAAATATTAAAAGTGTAAATTCATGACAGTCATTTTAACTAAGAGATTAAAGTACCACTGCTGAAGCAAGAAACTCTTCAGAAAGCCACTCGCGGAGAAGAAAGCACAGTGGTCAGGAGCCAACCTGGGACATTAGCCAAACTGGTTTCAAAGCCTGGACCTGACACCTGCAAGCTGTGCAAACCTGGACAAGTTATTCAGCCTCCCCAGCCTCAGCTTCTTCGTCCCAGAAGTGGGCATAAAAAATGGTGCCCACTGTAGTAGGTTGCTAAGAAAAGTAAATAAAATAACGCCTTTAAAGGGTGTACCTAGCACTTAATAAGTGATCAGTGTCACGGTTGTTATTCTTTGGACCTTCCCACACCCACCACCCCTTAGTCTGATTCTCAGGCCTGGTTCTTACCCGGACTCGGAGGATCACGCCCCTCTGTGGGGCCAGGCCAGAGTCTTCTCTGAGTGCACTGATGCTTCTGCACTCCCGCCTCCCTTGATCCTAAGGAAATTCTGACCGTTGTGTGTTTTCTCCCAACTTTAAGGGTAGGTCCTACACTCTCCTTTCAATGTATTCTGACACTTCTCTCCTTCTTTCTACTTTAACTCAACTAGGGACTTCACTGATTAGCTTAGCACAAGGGCTCTGCTCAAGTTTCCTACAACATTCTCTCTCCCTCATAGAATTTGGGGGGGAGAGAATAATCAGGTGGAAAGTACACAGTTCCCATATACCTGCCTCCCCAGTTTTCCTTACTAACATTTTGTGTGTATCTGTTACTATCAATAAGCCAACATTGACACATTATTGTTAACTAAGGCCCATAGTTTACAGTAAGGTTCACTCTTGGTAGTATATTCTTCCCTCACCTCTTTTTTTGTCTATTCTTTCCACAGATTTCCTACTTCCTGACCTAGTGCCCCCTTCCTTTGAAGGCCCTGCCCTGCTCCATTGTTTGCCCAAAATACATCTAAGTCACTGATGCCTTAGCCTAATCCCCTCTAGCTTCACAGGACAATGTATTTTCAAGGCAATCTCTTCACACATTATAAAGGAGTGGATTCCCCACATGCACATTTGACACGAGACTTTGTTGGCCCAGCCTATCCTATCTCCCCTCTAGAGTGAATCTTTCCTCTGCAGAGCCCCTCTGGGGTTCCAGAGTCAGCCAGCCTCCGCATGTCTGATGAGGGTGGAACCCACAAGGGAGGGCAAATCCCTCTGCTCCTCACACTCTGCTCTGAGATGCATCCTCTGACAACTTATTCTCCCGCACTCCAGTCCTCATCAGACCGGAAGGAGCAGAAAATGAAATGATACAAAGGGCTTCTGGCCCCACTTTCCTTTCTTCCCAGAGCCCCCCTCATTAGCTTAACTAATTAGTTAATGAAAGAACACTTGCAGAACAAACACCCTGGGCTTGAAAGGAAAGGCCCGTCAATATAAGGTGCTAGTCGTGGTGCTGTCATCAGAAGGTGACATCCCCATTCTTTTCAATTTCCCTGTCACTCATGCTTACTAACACCCCAGGAGTCTGTCTGCAGGTTCAAAGATGTCCTCCTAGCAACAGCTCCATCCCCCTGGCAACACCAGGGTTTGTCAGCAACTCCAACAAGACTAGAAATGCAATACCCGCCAGAGTCATAATGTTAGGAAGCTGATATTTGGGGAATGCATATTGTTTTATTCAAGACTTTCACATCCAATTTACTGGCTGAGTTTCAGGCCAATGGCACATTTAGGCTACATCAACATGAATCAGTTTGACTGAATTCGGTAAAATATGTGTGCATATAATTCAACCAGAGAGCTGCATTCTCTTTATCCACATGACATCAGTGATGAATTCTTCACTCTTTAATCAGTTGTTTTGACAAGCGTAGTCACAGATTAAGCTACCATTTTGCTTTTCTGCTTTACAGGACCTGGGTTTAAAAAAAAATCTTTGGGCACAACTTTTCAAGTGGTATTTTCAAATTAAAGAGGGGATTTGCCATTTCCTCACAGGCTAAAACACTTCACGGATGTGTGTGTCACAGCATTCTCGCCCCGGCTTGCACTGCACAAAACTTACAAGCCCCAGTGGAGAATTTGGAGCCAATTTCATCGTTAAATAAACTCTGGAACGCCCCAAGCAGGATCGTTAACTTGTCTCCACTACACACGAAATGCCCAAACAGCCACCTTCCTTCTGTGGGTCCCCACAGGGCTCTGGGTGTGCTCCAGAGCCCACCCCCTGGCGTGTGGGGACAATTGGGCCATTATATTTGCATCAGGAGCAAGCAGCCAGCTCAGTTCAGCTCTGTACACAGGGATGGAAAAAAAGGGGATCACCAAATATAGACCACTGTGACAATTTATTTGTCTTTAGAGTGTTTAAGACACACAAGCAGGCCCCAGCAGGTTATAAATGGTCAGCTTTGTGCAATTACCACACAAGTCTGTAAAGTACTCTGTGTGCAGTCGGTGCAGAAGCCCTACCGTGGGTCACACCATGTAGGTGGTCTTGACTAAAGCCTCCCTCTATGCATCCATGACGACCCTGGAGATTAAGGACCCAACACCCTCTCCACATTGTTTTTAAAAAAATTTTTATCAGTGTCTTCCCCAAGATATCAGTTTGAAATTCCCAGTTTTTTTCCCAAAAATAAAATGTTAGAATTAATGACTCTTAAAACTTCCAAAGGTTCTTGTCCAAATCTCAAATTTTCAGGAAAGAAAGCTGGTGGCCAGAAGGGTTCACATGCTGGTTGAGCTAGTTCTGTTCTAATTCTGGCTTTATGAGCATTTCGCAGCCCGGTTTCTTTTTAGCCCAGGTACTACAAGGGATCACCAAACTGCTAACTACAAATGAAATGTGTACTTGTGGGGCCATAAGGCTATTAGAAAAAAAAGGAAGAAGGGAAGGAGGGAAGGAGGAAGGGGGAGAGGGAGGGAAGGCAGGAAGGAAGATTTAGAGCCTGGTTTTCCCATTCATCCTTTATTGCATGTCTTTTGCACAGAATACTGGGGGTCTCCCTTGTCCCCACCCACTCAACACCCCCTCCCCAGAATCCTCCTGCCTCTATCACAGAGCACTCATTCATTCACAATTCCTGAGGACTTCAACTAGCTGGAATGGCCCCTCATCCTCTCCTGGAGAGGTCAATATGCCATCTGTCCCTACAGTTCAGCACTGTATACTGCAGACAGAGGCTCCTGGGGACAGTGTCTTAACCCCCAGCAGGAGAAGGCCTCCACAGCTCTGCCAAGCTTTAAAGTCCTGAATCACTGTGAGGGAGAAGTTCCATGCAAAGGCAGCTGCTGCCCATGGAAGACAGGGGTGGGCTGGGGGTGTGAATAAGTGGAAAGGTTGTGTGAGTGACAGCTGTGAGCCTCTGTCCTGAAGACAAGTGGCTAAGGGACAGAAGCGTGGACAGAGAAAAACCAAATCTATACAAACACAGGAATAAGATTGTAAGATCACTTAACTTTGTATTTCAACACTGCCAAGGACAAAACTAAGAACAGAAGAAACCCAAAGCACCTGGCTCCTGCAGGATGGGACTGCTGCCACCTACTGTTGACAGAGTGACCAAGCAGTTCCAAAGTCAGGATGACACCATAGGTTTTTTTGTAACTGCCCCATCCACCCTAGCTTGCTCTATCATGCACCCAAAATGCAGACAGTCTCCAATCAGCCCCACAACCCAAGCAGAATCAAAGTGGCCGCAGCCCAGAAGAACCTGGTGGTAGTAGGGTGTGCCACCTGGCACCCTTCTAGAGTTTTCTTCCTGTTAAGATCCCCTCAGTGTGTCCCCAACCAAGGAGCCCCACTTCTTCCTCTTTCTTCTTCATGGCCTTTTGCAAATGCTAAGCTTGCAAGATAAAGAAGGGAAACACTCTGGACAGGAAGAAGGAACACAGTTTAGGCTTCTTTCCATGACAGCTGGGACCAGGGACAAGTCCCTTAACTGGTCTGACCTCTGTCAGATGGATTTTCATCTGTCAAGCTGGGATAATGACCAGGAAGCATAGTTTATAGTTTAACCTCCTTATAGTTACGGGGTTAAATGAGCCGCATGAGGGTCCAAGGTTTTGAGCTTAAATCTCAGCTCAACCACTTGCTAGGTGGGTAACCTCCCTCCACTTCCACTTCCTCTGAAAAGCAGAATGGGGATAATAACATTGTGTCAGTGAACTGAGACTGTACATGGGAATTGAATGTGATAAAGAATATAGTCATTAGCTTGGTGCCTAGTGGGAAGTGAAAACTCAATACATGTTACCAGTCACATGGCCATTATCACCAGTCTCTTCTGAAGCAGAGGAAGGTGAAATGTTCATGTCTCCCTGAAAAGAATCAAATGCAACACATATAATTACCCTTATCACAGGTAGTCTGGATTGCCATTTCCTTCGGTCTATTTCACTAGGTAAAATAAAGGGCACAATCACCCTTATTTCACTTTGGGGCGCTAATGGGATCTGAGAAACGGATATTTGATCTCAATTCTCAATGGATTTAGAACAAAAGAAACCTGCAAAGCTCAGATAAACGCAGAACAAAAATCACTAAGATTTGCGGTCACTACTTTGAATCATGAGCATCTCCTAGTGGTGCTTTCTCAGAGTAACTCTTAAAAGTTCATCTTTTAGACAGAGAGAGGGAGAAACTACAGCAGTCATTCAGACTGCCAAGGCAGACTGGGTGGCACACTGAGACACTTCACTGACTTGTTTTCTTTCTTTCTTTCTTTCTTTCTTTCTTTCTTTCTTTCTTCCTTCCTTCCTTCCTTCCTTCCTTCCTTCCTTCCTTCCTTCCTTTCCTCCATCCTTCCTTCCTTCCTTCCTTTTGTGCGCTCTCTCTCTCTTTCTTTGTCTTATGTTTTCTTTTTCCAGGTTTATTGAGAAATGAGTGGCATATAACATTGCATAAGCTAAACTATACAATGTAACAATTTGATACACATATATATTATAAAATGTTTACCACAATAAGTTTAGTTAACACACCCTTCGCCTCACATAATTACGATTTTGTTGTGGTGGTTGTTATGGAGATAACACTAACGCTCTACTCTCACAGCAACTTGCAGGTACACAATACAGTATTAAATACAGTCACTATACTGTACACTGAATACCCAGAATCTATTTCTTCTAATTGAAAGTTTGCACCTTTGACCAGCATCTCCATGTTCTGAGACTCTGAGCCCCTGGCAACTGCCATTCTATTCTCTATTTCTGTGAGCTCAATGTTTTTATATTCCACATAAACGTGAGATCATACATCATTTGTCTCTCTCTGTCTGACTGATTTCACTTACTGCCCTCAAGAGTCATCATAGCATTACAAATGGCAGGATTTCCTTCTCTTATGAATGAATTATACATGTAGACTCCCACATATTGATCTATCATCCTTCAATGGACACTTAGGTTGTTTTCATGTCCTGGCTATTGTGAATGATGCTGCATTGTTGAGGGGCTTCTTCCCTATGTTTTGTTTTAGGGGTTTTACAGTTCAGGTCTTACATTTAAATCCTATTTCAAGTTAATTTTTGTGAGCAGTTCAATATAGGGGCCCAATTCCATTCTCTGGCGTGAGAAGATCCAGTTTTCCTGACACAATTCATTGAGGAGACTCTCCTTTTCTCATTAAGTATTCTTGACTCCCTTGTCAAGTATTAGTTGACATATATGCATGTTCTGTTGTGTTGGTCTATGTGTCTCTTTTTAGGCCAGTACCATACTGTTTTGATTTCTATAGCTTTGTAACATAGTTTGAAATCAGGCAGTAGGATGCTGCCAGCTTTGTTCTTCTTTCTCAAGATTGCTTTTGCTATTTTGGCTCTTGTGTGGTTCTATACAAATTTAGAATTATTTTTTTCTACTTCTGTAAAAAATGCCATTGGAATTTTGATAGGGATTGTATTGAATCTATAGATGGTTTTGGATAGTATAAACATTTCAACAATATTAACTCTTCTGATTCATGAACATGGGATATCTTTTCATTTACTTATGTTTTCTTCAATTTCTTTCATCAATCCAAGACAACTCACTGTTAAAGGGACAAATATTAAGTCTAATTTCTCTCTAAAAAGGCACCAGGGAAATTGAGGGCCAGTGAAATTTCACCTCCAGCCTTCTGAGCACAAAATCCACAAGACACATGGTGTTTTGTGTGTCCCAAGCAAATCTGTAAGAAAATATGGCTAACTACTAAATAGTCTCCACTGTCCCTTTGCTGTCTCCAACCCTAATTCATCCCCAGATCCCTTTCCAGGCATAATGATAGCTCTGTGAGACATTAACTCTGAAAGACCTAAGGAACTAGCCTTCAACATGTGGACTCCACTTCTAAGTTGGTGTAACCCTTAGAGAACATTGCTTTCGACACAGATGTACGCATGCTCACTGCTATCGCGTTCTCTAACTATCCCATCCACACAGCACACAGATGTCCTTGGCAGTGTTCACAGCTTTGTTTGCTGGTAAAA
This sequence comes from Tonatia bakeri, assembly GCA_004024845.1. NCBI lineage: Eukaryota > Metazoa > Chordata > Mammalia > Chiroptera > Phyllostomidae > Tonatia > Tonatia bakeri. The sequence continues at coordinate 68,456 of PVIA01005468.1, forward strand.
GTAGTGAATGGTCACATAAACACCACACATTCACATGATGAAATATTGTGCAGCCATTAAAGTGTTTGTATCAAACTTGCTGTAACATGGAGAGTTTGTGCTATAACAAAGTTTATAAGGCAGGAGGAAATTTCGTATATGCAGTATGATCACAACTATATTAACAATTCAAATAAAGGATCTGGCAAGAAACATACTGAACTGTTGGCTGTCGTTTTCTCTAGATGGTAATATTTGGAGTAATTTTTTTCTCAATTAATCTTCAAAAATTTCTCTAATTATAATGTGTTAATTTCATTATAGAAAATGATAAGATAAATTCAGAAGTTAAAAGGAATCAAGATGACAACACAGGAGGTTCCTAAACTTCCCTCCTCCCATCTCACCAAATACACAGCTACACACAGCAATTACTTCTAACAAGAATCCAGAAACTACCAATGGTATGAAACTAGAAATCAACTCCAAGAAGAAAAATACACAAATATGTGGAGATTAAACCATATGGTCCTGAACAATCAATAAGTCAAGGAAGAAATCAACAGGAAAATCAAACCATGTCTTGATTCAAGTGAATATGAGAAAACTCCAAATCTGGGGTGCAGCAAAAGCCGTCTGAAGACAGAAGCTTATAGTGATAAGTGTCTACATTAGACAAAAAGAAAGACCTCAAACCACCTAACTTTACCCCCCAAAGAACTAGAAAAATAAGAACAAACTAAGCCCAAAGTTACTAGAAGGAAGTAAATGTACTTTAAAAATAAATTTTATTAACCCAGAGGCATAAAACTCTTTGACAAAATTATACTAGTAAAAATATTGTTAAAACAAATCAGTGGGTCTTTATTCCCATCACTAAGAAGGTCAGCTGGCCACTAAGGGACAGAAAGAAAGGAAATCAAGCATGGCCTGGCCTCTCCCAAGTAGCTGGCCTCTGGCGGCAACTTGTGTGTGTGCACCCGGGTGCCGCAGACCCTGTGGGGAGAACGCAGCCATCTCCTCGCCTGCCAGATGGTCAGATGGGTTCCAAACCAAGAAAGCAGCCATGAGTAAGGGCACTCATCCCAGCCACCCTAAGAGCCAGGAGGTCACTCTGAGAAACGTTGACCTGGAGTAAAATAATTTCCCAAATAGGAACACTTAGCTCCCTTCCAGTGTCAGCCTGGCACAGATGTGCCTCATCCCAAAATGTCCTATGCACAACATGGCCTTGGGCCCTCCTGTTGGACAATTAAATACACTCAAATCACAAAATTTTAAATTTTAAAATTAAAAATATTAATAAAGTTTAACGCTAAAATAAATTAACCTTGCTTTCCCATCAAACTACTATAACCATTTTCCTCTGACCATCCATATTTTTTTCAAAAATTTGTCTTTGCTGACTCCTCTTCCTCACTACTTATAGCCATGGTTCATTTAAGTAGCCGTTCCCAAGGGTGGGATTTAGAAGATTCAACGATTGAAACGGCAGCAGTCGGAACACAGCACGCACCAAGCAGACCGGGCAGCAGGGCCCGTGCGACTGTGCAGGGGGCACTGGAGAACCGCAGGCCCCACTGCCCCACCTGCAAACCACATTTCCTGGACTCTAAAAGCTTAATTAACAAAAACCTCCAGTTTAATATTAACACAATGACTAGTATCAGAAGTGGACAAATTCTCTCTCCCTTAATTTGCCACAGCATTTTCCCAGGTCTTCAAGTTCATGTCCTGACTTAGAATGGCAGCCCCATTCCATTCCCATACTTTATATTCCACCTCCCACCCACAGCTCGGAAATCCAGAGTCGCTGCATCATCCCTCCTGCCCTCTTACCAGGAAACTCTAGGATACTCAACAGCTATCATGGGTTGAACTGTATTTCCCCCCAAAGATATGTTGAACTCCTAACCCCTAGTGCCCTAGAATGACCTTACATGAAAATAGGGTTATTACTGAGGTGACTAGTTAAGATGAGGTCAAACTAGAGTAGAGTGGGCCCCTGAACCAATGTGATCTGTGTCTTTATAAGGAAAAATGAGCAAAGACACAGAAGGAAGATGATGATGAAAGCAGAAATTGGGGTGATGCCGCCACAAGCCAAAGGACACCTGGGGCCACCAGAAAGCTGTGGAGGTTCTCCCTCTCCCCCTGGAAGGTCCAGAGGGAGGATGGCTCCACCAACACCTTTATTTCACACTTCCAGCCTCCAGAACTCAAAGAGAATGAATGTGTGTTATTTTAAGCCACTCTCCTTGTGCTACATTTTTACAGCAGCCCCTGGGAAACCACTACAGCAGCCACTACAGCAGCCGTCAGGGGACTCTCGAGCTGTTTCTGTATCTTGGCTGTTGCACATAATGCTGCAGTGAATACCAGGGTGTACGCATATCTTTTCAAATAAGTGTTTTTATTTACTGTGGGTAAATGCCCAGAGGTGGAATTGCTGGGCCGTGTAGTAGTTCTATTTCTGGTTTTTTGAGGAATCTCTACACTGTTTTCCATGGTGGCAGCACCAATCCACATGCCCGCTGACAAAGCGTGGGGCGTCTCTTTGCTCCAGTCCTCGTCAGCACTGCGATTTCTTGTCTTTCTCATCGCGTCCATTCTAATGGGTGTGAGGCGATGTCTCGCCGTGGTTTGTATTTGCATTTCCCTGATGATTAGTAATGCTGAACACCTTTTCATGTGCCTGCTGGCCATTGGCATGTCTTCCATGGGAAAGTCTATTCAGTTCCTCTGTCCATTTTTAAAGTGGATTGACCGGGATGTTTTGCTTTTGAGTTGTATGAGTTCTTCACATATTTTGGATATGAACCTCTTTCAGATACATAATTTGCCAGTGTCTTCTCCCATTCCTTATGTTACCTTTTCATTTTTTCATAGTTTCCTTGGCTGTACAGAGCGTTTTAGTTTGATGAAGTCCCACTTGTCAATGTTTGCTTTTGTGGCCTTTGCTTTGAATAGCAGATCTAAAAATCATGGCAAGATCCATGTGAAGGAGCCCAGCCTGTTTTCTTCTGGGAGTTTTAATGTATTAACTAATCTTATTGCCATAAACGTTCCACAATATACAGGGTGGGGCAAAAGTAAGTATTCAGTGGTTCATATGGAAAATAATACAATTAATAAATAATAATACAAGAACAAACTCTGTTTTGTGTACGCACAACTGTAAACCTACTTTTGCCCCACCCTGTGTGCAGGTATCAAATCATCACATTCGATACCTTAATTTTACACAATATATCAACTATATCTAAATAGATCTAGAAATAAAAAAGATTTTAAAAATCAGATTAGCCATGTTAAATCATGTTCCTGTGTAAGTTACAATTTTGAAATTATAAAATTAACAAACTGTATTACTGACATGCTTGCAAAACATCTTAATGAACACCATGCCAAATGAATAGAAATTGGTTGTATAAAAATAGATAGATAGATAGATAGATAAGTGAAAAGACAACTAATTCAGGTAAAAAACTATACTCAAAATATCTACGTAATTCTTGCAACTAAATAATAAAAAGACACATGAATCAATTATAAAGTGGACCAAAGAGGTGTGCAGACATTTTTCCAAAGACATGTGTGAATAGGTACATAAATGGAAATACATGCAGGACGTGTATACATACACTGTCCTTTCAGTTGGCACGCGAAGATGCTCCACGTCACTAGTCATCAGTAGAGCCCAGCCACGGTGGAAGTGTTTCTCACCTACCGAAATGGCTGGGTCGAAAAGACAGGTAATAACAAGGTTGGCAGAGTGCAGAACATAGTAATCCTCAATATTTCTGATGGGAATGTAAAATAGCACGGCTGTTTTTGAAAACAATTTGGCAACTCCTCAAACATTTCAATAGAGTTACCATAGTACTCAGCAATTCTACTCCTAGACAAACAACCAGGAGAACTGAAAACGTATCTCCACATGAAATCTTGTACTCAAATACTCATAACAGCAATATCCCTAATAGACTAAAACTAGAAGCAATTCAAATGTCCATGAACCGATGAACGGAAAGACAAAATACGGTGTGTCCGTGTAGTGGAATATTATCTGGTTCTAAAAAGGAATTAAGTACTGATACACGCTACAACAGGATTGAACATGGAAAACATTTAAGTGAAAGAAGTTAGTCACAAAAACCACCTAATGCATATGACTCCATTCATACAAAATGTCCAGAACTCACAAGTTCAAAAAGTCAAAAAAGTAGATTTGTTGGAGTCGTCAGGGGCCGAGGAAGGGGGGAAAGGGGGGTTGACTGCTGATGGGTATGGAGCTCCTTCTGTGCCGAGGAAAACATTCTGCCGCTGGGCAGCGGTGATGACCCATGCCTCCGCGGCTGTGTTCGAACCGCTGAATTGTGCGTGTTAAAATGACCAATTTATAGGACTTGAGTTATATCTCAATAAAACTTTGAGAAATTAAGAGGACCTAATTAAGTTGCTAAATGATACAAAATATTCAAAGTACTTTTTTTTTTTGATGCTTGACATGCCTTCATTCAAAGGTGGGCAATCCACACACACTGCAAGCTAAAGTACTTTTAATAATAGTCCACACAATAGCCTACATACACATTAGGAAGAGTTCAGAAAATTTAGTACATTGGTATAACTATACTTGATCCATTCCCTTCTACTTATATATATAAACAAAGTTCCTGGGCATTTAATTTTTTTTTTTTTTCAAAAAAAAAGCTGCATCAATAAAGCCACATACTGGGCAGGGGATAAATGTTTGCAAATAATATATTTAGTAAAGAATTTGTGTGTAGGATATATAAAAAGTATTACAACTCAGTAAGAAGTCAAACTGCCCAATTTTAAAATGGGCAAAAGTTTTGAATGGACATTTTATTTTAAAAATATACAAATCCATAAAAAGTGCACAAAAAGATAATCAACATTAATCATTAGCAAAATGAAAATTTAAACCACAGTGTAATACCTCTAGACACCCACTACAACAAGCTATGCTAAAAAAAAAAAAAAAAGACATTAACAAATATTGGTGAGAATTTGGAGAAAATGATAGAGTCAAGAATGGGTAAACAAAATGTGGCCTATCCATAAAATGGAATATTACCCAGCAGTGAAAAAGGAAATAACTACTGATAGGAGCTACAACACAGATGAACCACAAACACATTATTCTAAGGAAAGAAACCAGACATTAAAGACAACATGTGGTATGATCCCATTTACACGAAATTTCAGAAATGGAACCATCCGTGGAGACAGAAAGCAGATCAGTGCTTGCTTGAGACAGGAGGTGAGTGATAGGAAACCGAGAAAACCGATCCAGTGTTCTAAACCAGATTGCCCCTGTGGCTGCACAGCTCAATAAATGTACTAAAAAGTATTGAACCGGACACTAGAGGGTGAACTTTATGATACATGTAAATATACCTCAATAAAGCTGTTTTAAAATAGGTAGAAAAATTACACTTATCTATGTTCAAAAGAACTGTTTTTCTCCATTATTTAATTAAATGCTTTTTTTTCTATCATTTTCTAAACACCTGTTATGAGGCCAGTGCTAGATATCTCCCCTTTACTGTTACTAACTTATTTACTATTCTCTTCAGCCCTCTGAAGTAGGGGCAACAATGCCCATTTTTCAAAGGAAGGGACTGGGACTTCAAGGTTAAGTGACCTGGCCCAGACGGGCCAGGCTCTCAGCAGCAGAGCTGGAATTCCAACCCAGGTCTGTCTGACTTGGAAGCACGGCTCCATCAGTAAACCACACTGCTGCTCTGCAAAGGAATGAAGAGTTTCAGAGAATCTTTTTTCAGCAAAAGAAAGGAAAGTAGTTGCCAAGGCAACAAAACTCTCAATTTCAAAATAAATCATGTGCTCTCCGACATGCCCACCCTAGAGAATTTCAAGACCTTTGTTGCTGACTTAAAACAGGGACCAAATGACTCAAGACCCAGCCTGCCCAAAGCCAACCAGCCTCTCTGGTCATGACCTCCAGCTGGTTCGGTTGGTCATAGAACGGATGAAATCAGCATCTCCCTTTAATGCATATACAAATCTCCCAAGAAGGTCATTTAAATGCAAATTCTAGGGCCCTCTGCCAGGCTATTCTGGCCCAGTGGGGCCTCAGAATCAGTATTTTTAACAAGCCCAGGAATATTGTTAAAATCATAGGCTTCAGAAACAAATGTACCTGGGTTTGAATGCTTTCTTAGCATTAATTAGCTTTGGCCCTTCGGCCAAGGTAACATTGCTGAGCCTCATTTTCCTGATCTAGAAAAAGGGTTGATAAGAATACTTATCTTTTCAAATTGCTGTGAATTTTGAATTACTCCATGCTTTGAGAAAGCACTCAGTAAGCAGTAGTGTGGTTTTGTTTTTCACACTTTTGTGTGTCTTTTTTCCTAGACAGTCTGAAAGAATGGAGTTCTGCCAGCGATCCAGATTGAACCCTTTTTCTCAGAATCAGGTCAGCGTAAACATGCCACCGGCTTGGATGGAATCAACCCAACAGAGAAAGCAAAACAGCCAGGCTGCAGCCCTCCGGCACTGTTGATTTGTGTCCCTTGTGGGAGACTTGAATACTGGGAGTTGAACTCCATTAACTCAAATTTTTTCCCTTCTGAGCTTTCAAAAACCACCCAGAGGAAAATAGCCAAGAGAAAAAACTGTGAAGCGAACGTGACACCTACTGGCTGCACAAAGCCACTGCAAAGGGCATTTCGGTTGCTCACCTGCTCCCAACATGGATTAAACTTTGCTCTTTATTCCCTCTGCCTTCTTACACAGGAAACGTTGTTGTCAAAAAAATACCAGAGATGTGAACAAAGATTTACACTCAGAAGTTTTCATTGGGTATTATTTATAAAAATGGAATGTTGAAAAACTTAGTGACCCAGAGTGAGTGAAATGAATTTTTGTACGTGCCTATAATGGATGATCCATTCGAATCTCTATTTTTAAATCATTTTAATAATATGAAGAAATTCTCACAGAAAGATTTTAAGTATGAAACAAAAGTTATAAAACAAAACAAAGGATAATGATTTTGCAAAATTGGTATATGCATATGCTATAGAAAGAAATCTGAAATGAAATGTAGAAAATGTTAATAGTGGTCATTTATGAGATTAGTGTTTTCTTTTTTATACGTGTCTGTATTTTTCAACTTTCATGCACTAAGCATATGTTACCTTAATGAATAGAAAGTAAAGGAACAAAAATTATTTTTATTTTGTCTAGCTTTATTGAGATATACTAGTAATCGACATATAACACTGTGTAAGTTTAAGGTATAAAACTTGATAATTTTATACACATATATACTGCAAAATTATTACCACGATGAGGTAAGTTAACACTTCTATCAACTCAAATACGAGAAGGGCACCCCAAAGAACAGAATTATCTTCTGAAGGGTGGGCTCCTTGTAGTACAGGCGTCCCCTGCTAGGTGAGTGTTCTAGGAACCTATCTGTGTCACTGTACCAGCTGGTGTTGTTGTGAGAGGCTGTGTTCAGCTTCAGTGAATTTTTTCGTAGACTCAACATATTTGCCCATTTCATGATGGGGGATTTAAGAGAGCACCTGACCATGCTGCACTGAGTGTTTAGCAGTTTTTGACCAAAAACAGCCTAACCCCTGTGCCCCACCTTCCCTATTCAACCAATCTCACCCTTAGCAACTTTTTTATTTCTCTGGGTGAAAAAAGTCCTCAAAAGGAACGTTTTGCCTATGTGGAAGGGGTAACACAAAAAAACTGGCAGAGACACTAAAAGGCATCAAAACTGACAAGTTCAAAAACTATTTTGAGTAGTTAGAAAACAATGTCTCAATATTGCATCAATGGAGAGTTCTTTGAAGGTGACTGAATGTTAAACATGTAAAAATAAATACACAATTTTTTATAAGTAAATTCCGGTTTTGGGGGGATCCCCCCTTGTACTTACAATTTGTGTGTGTGTGGTGAGCATATTTAAGATATATTCTCTTTTTAAAGTATTTTTTTAATAAGAAGAATCTCAGTGGCATTTTAAGCGAGCTCAGGAGCCCCAGGGCAGACACCGGAGGGGCAGTGGTGAAGCTCGGAGGTGAATAGTTGAGACTTGGATCTGAGGACCTGGAGCAGAAAGGCAGGTGTGTGGTGTGTGAAACAGTGTGATCCCACAGTGGCATTAGCTGCATCTGACCCTGCAGGACAGTGGGACAACAGAACAAAAGCACAACGCTATGTGTAGAGATCTAATGCACTGTGTAATGAAGATGGTTCACAATATCAAATACTGAAGCAATGATGTAATGTGATAAATAATGCTTCGATGACAATCATTTTACAATACCATAAAAGTGTATCAAAGTAACATGCCATACACCTTAAATTTACAAATTGGGACATGTCAAATTTATCAAAAAAGAGAAAGAAAAAAGAATGAGCCTATCACATTGTCCAAAAAGTAGAAAGCATTTGGTTCTCCCTGGCTCTCCTTTTGTATGAACTAGAGAATTGTCCTACACAAATGGCAGCTATTAAGGTCTTTCCTGCTAGATAGGTGAGTACAGCTATATCCCCTCAATGAATGTCTGGCTGTTTCCCCCCAGCCTTGCTGCCCAACCCCCACATCTGGCAAAGCCCTGGTGCTCTCACACACCAACTCTGTGAAATCATCAGACTCCTTTGAGCTTCAATTCTTCTCACTGATAAAATAAAGATGACAGTAGCCACCCAGCTGACCCCCCACAGCTGAGACCTACACATGAGATAATGCATTTCAAAAGCTATCCCATGCAAATCACACGCAAGGTCATGGCAGCCAACATCCTCCATGAAGTGATTATGTACCAGATTTCACAAGGTGTTTTCTTACATATTATATCATTTAATCATCACAAAAGGCCAATGAGTGAGTGTAATCCTCATTTTACCCATGAGAAAACTGAGCTTATAACCTGCTCAAAATTGAAAGCCTGTCACATTGTGGAGCCAGCATCTGAACTCAGCTCTGTCTCCTAAAGCCACACTCTTAAATGCAATGCTATCCTGCTGCACAGAATCTTAGCACTTGCAGGTGCCCGAACAGATCATTAGGCTGAATCCCTGTCATTGGCATATGAGGACACCAAGGCTCAGAGAGGCGACATGGCTTGCACACATAACCACCGAAAAAGCTGCAAACTTCACCTCACAGGACATTAAGATCCGCTGCACAATCAGCCCACTGTGTGGGTCCTGGTCCCCAGGAACAGGCAGTGGCTTCTGTCCTCAGTCAGCTCCATTCTCTGTTGGTGACCCAAGCCTTTTGGATCCACCCTATTATCCAATGGCCAAATTACACAGTCAGAACTGAATGAAACTTTGAACTTCTGGTGAAAGTTAACTTCTACACAATTAGGTTCTCACCACAGCCAGGGGGTGGGGCAGAGAGGTCACCAGTAGGAGGCTGCAAGATCACCACCCACTCCAAGCCCTAGGTGGAGGGTGCCCCCAAATTTATCATCTTTACTAGCACCTTTGAGCATGAAAGGGGATGCTACTAACAATCACAGTCACCACACCCCTACGGTGAAGCCATTGTCAGAAGCACTGAGTTGAAGAAGAAGCTACTAGTAGGCGGTAGATGTGCCAGAACCTAAGTCACAGGGTCTGACACAGAGGGCAGAAAGATGGAAAAGGTTTAGGGCATCCCTCTGGGTTGCAGTCCTGAGATAATCAAACGACTGGCTCTTTACCAATACCAGCTGTCTCTTCTCTGGTGCTGTGCCTCAGCCCCTGACAGAAGTGGCTGTAGTCTGCGTCTGGGTAGAGAACTCAGCACCAGAAAATGTCCCCTCTTAGCTCACTCCAGCTCCAATTCTATGAATGTGGCATTTCCCCCGGAAATGTTCACTTCCCCTTCCATTTTGTACATCTGTGTGAAAAAGAAAAGCCATACTCCAGTACCCATTTCCATATCCTAATCAAGAACCATATTAGATTTTTTTGCATCGTGAAGTACAGTGTAGCCTCCCAGTAACCAAGGTGAGGAAAAACACTAATCTAGAAGTCATGCCTCCATATGGGACTAACTAGCAGGATCATAGATTTTCTTTTAATCAGATTGCCTTATTATCAGTGCCCATGCAGCAGACTCCAGAGGGCTACTGAATTAATTCTGGCTCACAATATTGGCTCCAATTACCATCTTGAATCTTTCTGTTCCTTGACCATACCTGTCCACAACCTAAGGCCTCTTTGGTCTCTACTGCCTGCCTTTCACACGGTGCCTTGTAAGGCTGTCCATGACTCTATCGCATCCATTCATTCATTCACTCATTCACTCATTCATTCATTCATTTAATAAAATCTACTATGTGCCAGTCATGGTTCAAATCAACAAAGGTCCCTGCCTTTATGGAGCTTGCATTCTAAAAGAGGAAAGCAGATCATAAAAAGCAAACATATTAAATAGTAAACTGTACAGCATGTAAGAGGAGTGGTAAAAGAAAAAGTAGAACAGACTAAGAGAGATCAGGGTTAAAATTTTAAGCAGGGGGTCAAGGAAGACTTTATTGAAAAGTTACGTTTTAGCAAGGATTTGAAGATAAAGAAATTAGCCATAAAGGGATCTGGGGGGAAAAGTACTCCAGGCAGAGGGGACGGCCTCTGTCAGAGTCCCCAGGTAGAATCCAGTCTGACACGTTCCAGAAGCAGCAAGGTGGTCAGTGCTGCTGGAACAGAGTGAGCAAAGGGGGAGACTGACTAGAGATGAGGGCAGAGTGGCGTTAGGGGACAGATCACAGAGGGTCAAGCCGGCCACTGTAAAGATGCCGACATTTCCTCTTAGTGAAATGAGAAACTATTATAGGGTTTTGAGCAAAAGAGTGACATAAGCTGACTTACTTTCTTAAAGTATCGCTCTTGCTGCTGCATTAACAATAGACTGCAGGGTTAGGGCAGAAGCAGGAAGACCAGATAAGAACATGAGAGCCTCTTACACTAGTGGAGGCAAGGGATAGTGATGGCTTGGACCAGTGTGGTAGCAACGAAGGTGGCAAAAGGTGATTGGACTCTAGATATACTTTGAAAATAGACCTCACCTGGCTAGCTCCTGACTGATTGGAGGTAGGATGTGAAAGAAGATGAGGAGTCCACCGTGGCTCTTATGTTTCTGGCTGAGCTATAGGAAGAACGAAGTTACCTACTGTCAGCTGCGAGGAAGAAGACGGCCCATGGGCAAGGTGTGGAGGGAGACCGGGAGGTCAGCGGGGGCTCATTGAGTGGGACCTCCAAGTGGAGCTGTTTAGTGGGCAGTTGGATAACAGGAGACCAAAAGGCAGTGGAGAGCTCTGGGAGTCATCAACATACTGGTGGTATTTAAAGACAAAGCTGAATGAGGCCAACAATGAACTGAGAAGGGAAGAGAAAAGGCCGGGGACTGAGCCCTGAGGCCCTTCAGCATCAACCCGTCTGGAGACAAAGAAAAATCAGCAAGCAAGCTGGGAAAAGAGCCACCAGTGAGCTGGAGAACTGAGAAAGTGCAGTAAGATAGTTTCTAATTTCAGTGGGCACAGAGAAAATTCTGTTCTCCACTAACTTTTTATTTTTGGTTCTCTGAATCAATGCAAAACACCTCTGAGCACTTTTTCCTTTGCACTGACCGCCTGACCATTTCGAGCCCTCTCTCTGTGAGTGCTGTGTACGTCTGGTAGCCGCCAGATCAGTAGCCCTGACGTCAGTAAAATGTCTCAGACAGGCAGCCTGTCTACTGCTTTGATACGCCCATGTCCACAGGGACAACTGCCAATCCAAACAGATCCCACAGATTGTGCCATACCCAATGCTTTCACAATACAGAACGAGAGCGCGCTCAAGCCAGCTGCCTGGGGCAAACTGTCATGGTGTCACGCAGCTTGTGGCAGCTCAGCAGTGTGGGCACGGCGCTGTACTGAACTCGGGGAAGAAGACAGATAAATCTGGGGACCAGAGCATTCTACAACTTGAGACTTGTAACTTCTTGCCCCTACAAGGCTCCTACTCCATCTCCTTGTGGGCAACATGCAGAAGTCGCCTGAAGGAGGAAACAGTGTCGAGGAATTAATTTTTTGTGGTCTTGAGAACACAGAAATATCTTCAAAGCTTCAGCTCTACCATCTGATTTACACACTGACTCATGTTTGAAGTCAGACATGAGTTGCATGCCACCATAATCAGAATTTAATCTCTTGATTAAAAAATGTTTTGTGTTTTTTTTTTAATAAACCCTGCTACCCATCACTTTCAGCTCAAAATGGAAATACAGTTTGGTGGAGAGAAACAGGAAGAAGGGAGAGGGTGCAGGATCATGAGGATGGAGAACCCCCCCACCCCCCGACCTCCCAGGGTGGAAAATGGTCCAGAACAGGGAAGCAGGAAACGGAACCTCACCACCTGGAGTTTCCCCAGCTGACAGATGTAGGAGGGGGTCAGGGCAATGAGTCAGAAACTCTTCGGTGATGCTTTAGAGCTGCCCATGCAAATTGTAGGTGGGTGGGGCGGGGGCGGAGGGGGGGGGAGTGGGGAGAGTGCCTCTTTGTTACCAAAGATGAAACAGCCTACTAAACCCAAAGGCCTTGCTGGCACAGGAAGCCGAAAGGAGATCTGGTGAGACTATTCTGAGGGTCTAAGGGCAAGTTTCTCACTTAAACCTGAAGAAACCTCAACACCCTCCCTCTGCTCTCGCCTCTGTGAAATTTCTTCCAGCCTTTTGCTCTTCACCCACATCTACATTTCACCCCAAAATTTCACCCAGTGCTGAAAAATACTCAATACTGGGATTCTTCGTTCCACTTTACTTCATATCCCATATTTCTCCCCTCTTTCCTTGGCATTTCTTAAAATGTCTTTCTGTTGAAGGAGAGAGGTGGAGGGAGGCAAGAGACAGACCGAGGGAGTTCTCTGGACCCAGTGAATCTTGTTGCTGTTCTAAGTCAGCCACTCCCCTGAGGGCAGCACTCTCAGAGCCTGCTGGAAATGGATGGCCCCCCTTCGGGCTGGCCCTGGAAAAGGAGTCCAGGCACAGACAGCTCACAAACCCGCCTCAGGCTCCTGCCTGGCTCCTGAGCTTTGATCTCCTGCTGCATGGCTTCTGGGTAATTCCAGAACAAGCTCAGCCTGTTTGGGAAAGGTCAGAAGGCCCTTGTGATCAGAGTGAGGTGAGTGAGGAAGAGAGTGGTAGGAAGTAAAGTCAGAAAGGTAGAGAGGCCAGATCACATAAGGTCTAGCCAGCCATGACAGAGGCACCGGATTCTATTTCAAGTGAAATGAGAAGCCACTGAGGGGTGGGGCAGGGGTTTGCTCAAGCAGTAATATCACCAGGCTGTAATGTAAAAGGACGGCTCTGGCTCCTGTGTGGAGAGGAGACTAAGGAAGGCCAGGTGAGAGATTATGGCGGTGTGACCCTGAGCAGGAGCAGCGCTCCGCAGTGGGCAGATCTGGACAGAGTATAAAAGGGCACAACAGGATTTGCTGATGTCCTGAACTGAGAGAGAAGAGTTGGCAACTGGGTCAAAATTTTTCATTAACTGAGATGTGGGGGAACGAATGCGTGGAACTGTAATATATTTTTGCATACCTTCATGCGAGGTGTCTTTGGGACATCCCAATGGAGATGTCTAGAGTTCAAGGAGAGGTTGGGGCTGCAGATATAAATTTGACAATCATCTGCACATGATTTTAGAGCTGTGAGACTGGATGAGATCACCAGGGAAGGGAGTATAGTTGGAAAAGAGGTCTAAGAACTAAACCCAGGATATCCCCACTTTTAGGAGTCAGGAACACAAGAACGATGCAAGACAAAATGAGATGGGTGAGGTGGGGGAACTAGGAGAAAGTAGGGACTTAGAAGCCAGCGGGTGAGTGATTAGCCAAATCACTGTGTCTGAGAACTGAGCGAAAGGATACTGAGAATTAAATCAGGGTTCTGAGCCATGTTCTGCAAAGCCCTAGGTTTCATGGAGGCCCCACGAGGGCGGGGCAGGGGCAGAGGGTGTGGGTAGGGACAGTGGGGGTGGGTAGGGAAGGTAGAATGGGGTTGAAGAAGGCTCAGCCAACAGGGTTCCAGGCCTCTCTCCCTGCTTCAACCACACCTCCTCCTCTTTTAGCTTTGGGGTGTTGGGTAAGAGTTCCTCTGAAGAAAGGGTTCTATGACTTAAAACACAAAACTTTGAAAACTGTTGGAACACATTCTATCACTAGGAAAGGGACCAGAATGTGGGAAGGGACTCTCTCTGAAGCACTGCCCCCAGGGAAAAAATCTAAAGTTGAGAGTGATCATTTCTGAGAATTCTTTCAACTCTAAAACACTTGGATGCCTCTTTCTTGGTCCCAGCCCCTGATAGTAATTTCAATTCAGACTCCTCCCATGCTCTGATCTTGATGGAGACACATGACCGGGATGGCCCTCATGCTTGTGCTTGATAACATTTATGGGCCTTTGAGGAGTGGTATAAGAAACATCTAGTCGATCAAATGCTTCCCTAAATGCTTTGATTTTGAGGCTATCTGGACTGAAAGTTCACGGTGAGTCAGCAAACTCTTCCTTCTCCCGCCCACCCTGATCTTCATTAGCTTCGCAATCTGTCCTCAGGGGTCATCTGGACAAAGGTCTCATCCATGACTCCCAGCCTTCTGTAGCCAAGCCATTTACCTTTCCTGGTCCATATCTAAGTATCCTCAGTTTCTTGGGTGTTTCCAGATACAGGAATCTCTCTGTCTTTCTGCCAAGATGGAATGCTAAAAAGTTTAGGTATCCAAAGATGCCCATCCTTTGGATGTAGTTTTCTAAGCTCTGTATACTTGCTACATAGGTCTAGGGCAGAAACATCATGATCCTCAGGAAAATCTGAGCACGGGGGAAGCAAATGTTTTCCTTTGACAAATTCTCGGGTCCAACACCAGGATCCAACTACAAGAAAAAGAAGCATGAGCAGCTGTATTTAGAAATCTTCCAATCCAGATTTTTTAAAACCTGAGGCATAACCTACTCTTTTAACTCCTGTGTTTCTTTTCCAAGGGTTTGACCCTCTGTTTTAAGAACTTCGATGGAGTGAAGAGAACATGATAATGCTACATCCTGTGTAAGATCAGAATAAAGGCAGCATGGTGCCATGCCTTAGGTTTTTGCATAAGTCACCTAACTCGCTTGCTGTGAACTTCTGTTACTCTTGTCTGCATAACATCCTTTCTCTACACCTTCCTTTGGGGATCCCCAGTCCCACCTTCATTCCTGTGGTCTGGTGAAGCTAACCCTTTCCCGATCTATTGGGGTGCACATGAGCCACAGGCCAAAGTCGATCAGTGCACTGCATTCCCCAGCCCAGAGACTGAGTCAGGAGTGCACCTAGAGCCCTGCTTGGGCCGATGGGTCAGGCCTAAGAAATCGTAGAACTGTTGGACAGGGTACTCTCCTTTCACTAAAATCGGGGTTGTGGAGATGTGAGCCTGAGGCTACTAGCGTGCAACTTGCCCCCAGGATGAAAAGCTTGCCTAAATTTAGAGTCGACTCAGGGGAGGGCAGAGCAGAAAGATAGGAATAGGCAGGGTTCTGGATCCGGCTGTGCCTGAACCGGAGACTTGAAGTAAATTTCCTTTTTTATTGGGTAGATTTGACTTAGGTGTTTTGTCACTTATAACTAGAAGAATCTTAAGTGATCCATCCTCTCTGGATCTTGATATCTGAACCTTTAGAATGAGGATGCTGAAATCTATCAGTGTTTCTCAATGGAGGCCCTAATGGCATTTGGTGAGACGATTCTTTGTTGTGCAAACTCCTCTGAACATTCATTTTTGCTTCTTCAAACAAAATGCTAGAAGCACCCTTCAGTTATTATGACACCAAAGATCCACCACCCATCCCACTAGACACATACAAACACACACACACACATCCCACTGCCCCCAGGGGCATGTACTCCCCCCAGTTTAGAACAAATCAACTAGAAATCTCCAAGGCCCTTCCTAACTGGGCTGAAATTAGCCATGTAATGTACCAGAAATCGAGCTCCCTAGAATCTAGTCTGAGCACCAGCTGAGGATAAGTTAGTGTCTGTGTTCACTCACTTTAAAAATGAAGGCACTGATACACAGCTACGTGGATGGGTAAACCGATCAAAGGACAGTTGTGGTAAATTACTCATGTGGAATAACTCTAGCATAACCTAAAATGGATCCTTCACATTCCCAAGGGAAATATTCTAAACACTTTTGAATATCACTGGTCCCTGAAGAAGACAATTTCAAAAACCTTAAAATTTTAAAGTGGTCTTTTCATAGTCTCAGTTCATCTATCAGTAAAGAATGAAAATCACTTATAAAGCTACTTTATGTCACCGTTATTTTTCTAGACATCTTTAATCACATCTCCAGCAAGAGAGATGGGCCTAGAAGATGTGGGGAGGGGTGGGGGGAGTTGGGGGGGTCATTTTTTACCAACAAGTGGGTTTTATTACTTCCCAAGTGTTAACTGCATGGATGACTAGAGAACAACAGTGAAATTGGTGGCTGGCAGTCGGCTAGACTCATTTACTTCTCCATGCCAATCTCAGCTTGAATAATTTACTACGTGTCACTCTTTGTTAGCCAAAACCACAAATGTTAAATCCTTGAACGCCAAGAACCTCTCATGCCCCGTGGCGCTCTGTAAATGTAAGAGAATAAATGTTCTATATTCTATAATTTATCAGTTGCAAAATCTATTTTTCATGCTACCTCTGTAATCTTTATGAATTTTTGTTTTTTCTTTCTTTTGTTTTAAACCATTTTTTCCCCTCTTCTTGGCAATTGTCTGCCCTCGATATTAAAACTTGAACAAATGGCCTGATCTCTGCACTGGCAGATTCGGAGAGCGGGCTGCATTCCACGTGCTGCCTTTGAAATCTGAGCGCAGTGAGATGACTTCACAGCGCGTGCGCTCGCCAACCAAACCCAGGCAGAGGGACACAGACGGCTCTTTCATCTCAACTCTCTTCATAACTGCCATAAATTATGGCTGTTGGATGTGGTGCCAAGATCCTGGGGGCAATTTCCATGTTTAGGAGGATTCGAGGGTTGCGTTGTACCACCCCACCGGCTCACCCAGCTAACGACCTCTCCTCTCCACTGCAGCCCCTCTGAAACATGGCGGTGACTGTACACGCTGGTGTCTGCCCGACAACAAGGCAGTCGTTTGGCTATCTGAAGGCAGAGAGAGAGGTACCAGGGAAGTCAGAGAAGTGAGACAGAAGGGAGAAGTAAGGGGAGACAGTTAAACCACTTCAAAACTACTTTTAGAGCTTCAGACTGCGTAGAGCGTGGCCCTGAAACTCAGAGTGAAACCTCACTCTTTCATACATTCATCTTTGAAGCCAGAAGTTGGTGGGAAGGTCGGCTACAAGAGCACAGACCCAGGCCTTCATGAAAAGCAAATGCTAGTAATTTCCCCAAATGCAAGTAATTGCCCTAAATGTTCTATATGAGCTTTACTTTGAATTACCCCTGCTGCCACCGATAGTCTGCCTCATCTTCTCTTTACGTCCTTCGTCCCCCACCATCATTCCTCAGATTTCAGGCTTGCAAAGAAATGGAGATGTCAATTTCAGCAGGAGATGCCATGGCCAAGCCTCACGTGGGACTATCTGTAGGTGAGAGAAACGCAAATGTATTGTGCTTTGTCCGTCCCCCCTTTCCGAGAGGCACGTAATCACCTCCAGCTGGGCCAAGTTGACGGAGCAAACATTCCGTGTTCACGTGATTTTGTGCAGCACCGTAATGAATGTACCTCTTTGATGGGAGAAAGAAGGTCCTTGAAATAAACAGTTGAAGGGTTTGGAGTTGGAGCTGGAAACATGGGCTGCTTTGTTCTTATGACAACTGCTTCCCCATCTGAAACACGTCTCCATTTTAAAGGATCTGTCTTTTCTCTCCCAGCCACAACCCTCAAGCTGCAGTAACAGGCCCATGATTTTTTTAGATGCCAAGCTTATGAATGCTCTTTTATGAATATTCGCCTTTGAACTCATTGCTCTTGGAAAAGAAAAATAGCCCTATGCATTGCAGAGTTGACAGTAATAGACAAACCATACAAATTGTTCTCTTCGAGGTACTGAAAGGCTCCAAGATGCACATAGAAAAATTCCAAATGCAACATAATGTTTATGGAGCACTGCCTCCACAGCTATAATTTTTTTTTAAGTAATATTTCTGGCTGGCATGAATTACACAGAATATATTTCACAGACTAATATCAAGGTTAATACCTTAAAATGCTTCCCTTTACAGCATCATGGTTGCTTTTCTCATGTTATTACAAGTTCTTCGTGAACAGAATTTTAGGATGGGCCATTTGGAAGGAAGGAAACCTTCACTGGATTAAGCTGTTTATGTTTTTATTTTTCCCTTTATCTCATTTCAACACATCCTACAACTTCCTCCTCTAAAAATAATTCAATTAATGCCACCTCAACAGATTATAGTAGATCTCCTACTAATTTCATTCTGTTTCAAAAGGAACTTATTCTTTAGGCTTATAATTACATATGTATTAATGGCAATTCATGTTTAGGCTCCTTATTAAAACTTTTCATTCTGCTTCAGTATCATTCATTAAATCATTTCTTTTCTGGTGTTAAAAAAAAAAAATGTGTTTCCCTGAACCCCTTTCAAATGTTTTATCTTATCCAAGAGTTAATCCAGAAAACTCAGCCTCCCTTAATCCTGCTTTGTGGGTTAAATTCTTTAGGCCCAGAAGCACTGGTGTTCATTTCTGTCATACCCATGCTGATGTAAAAACAGCTTTTGCTGTGGCAGAGAAACAGTTCTGCACACAAACGTGTGCCTCTGGAGCCTGACGCTGTCAGCTGAATCCTAACAGCAGTGCTTTACAAATGCTCTCCCACATGGAGTGAATGACCTATGGTGATTTCAAGACACAACTGTTGCTTTGCATTCGGCATTAAGAGTATTCTGTGAAGTTGGAGCCAGACTTCTTGTGTTCAACTCTCACCAACGCCACCTATGAGCTGCGTGGTCTTGAAGAAGACACTCCCTACATCATAAAATAGGGTTCATCATACCACCTACCCCTTAGGACTGTTGTGAGGAATAAGTTCATAAAAACATACAAAGCACTTATGACATTGCCTGACATAGGCAGTACTCAATGTTAGCTCACAATGGTATTTAACTTACGAAGACATGGCACGCTTTACATAATTTCAGAAGCAGATTTGTAAAATAAAAGAAATTCTTGAAAACTCTAATTCTGTAAAATTTACAAACATGAAATTACTGATAATGTTTTATACATGTATATATATGATTATAGAATTCCAGCTGTTCTTTTATATAATTATATAGCTAAAATTACATTAATTTTTTTAACTGGAAAGTATATTTTAATAAGTAAATTCTTTTCCCAATGACGTCCTTGGTCATTGAACTTGAAGCTGCCATTGCTTCCCCACTCAGCTAGTCTGTCTGCAGCCCTGCCTGGCCCCAGAACATTAACTCAGTAAGTATTTATTAATTGTCCTCTTAGGACAGGGAGCATATGAAGAACAGAGGTCCCAGCTACACGTATATGGCAGAATCTATTTCCTAATTGTTTAACAAATCAAATTTGTATTTCTAGATAATTGTTTCCTATAACTAAAGAGAAATTCATGAATTCCTATGTTTCTGGCCCAAACAATTTTGCTTCTGTCAATCAGCTGTAAACAATATGCTAAAAGTAATTAACCCAACTTCAATAGCATATCATTAACCCATGCAAAAATTGTAACTACTGGGCCACGACTCTGTCATTTAATATTGACTGCGGAGATCACACTCAACTGTCTTTTTCTGTCTTCATCCCAACCCAAGATCAAAGCAGCAAGTAAATGCTGGTAGTTACATATATAATTGAACAGAAAAAAAGGACAAAAACTTCTGTGCATACAGTTTGATTATAACTACATTCTTAAAATCTGCGTTGAAAATGCATGAGGAAAAACTAAAGATTGAATAAAGATTCTGTTAACATAATGGCATTATAGTTTTCTTTTTTTCATTTTCTATTTTTTGTTACTACATTATTTTTAAAATAAAAATGTTAAAATTGTAAAACTCTATAAAAGTTGAAATATACTTTAAATTCTAAAATTTTTCATTTCTACAAAAAATTCACAACATGGCATGTAATTCTGAATTAATGTTAATGATATAAACCCTATAAAGATTTCTCAAAGAAATTTGAAAATCTTCAAACCAAATCTCTGTGTTTGTATTATATGCAATAGGTTCCCCAGTAATAAGAAATCATCAAATCAAGGCTACATATTACACATTACCATTATATTTAAGTTCTATTCAGAAGCCTGTGATACCAAGTATATAAACCTGATTCACGTTCATTGTTTCTGTTTTCCTTACATTTCCCCTTTGTATCTCTAGATAAAAACTAACAAGAAATTGAGAACATAATGTAAATCTAGGATTTATTAATTACATATTCAAAGCTACGTACATAATGAATCCCTGGGATAGAAACGTCCACACAACATTGATCTGGAGTCAGATTATATATTTTAAATTGTACCTTGACTTTTGAATTCAATAATAGATGCAATTACCATAAACTAAATGAGAACATTACAAATGCAGATATTCCAACACAAAGACTTGTATGATTTTGTTGAGATTGTCAATGGTTGTCTCATCCAAATTTTCTTCATTGTCATCCATGGTATGCCAGACTTCAGGGAAAGGAAATGCTATCAGATGCAAAACTGGAACACCTAATAAGAAAGAACCAACTTTTAATTAAGCGCATATTTAAACTAGAAAGTGTTCCCTGGCAAGCAGGAGTCTGAGCGGGAGCTTGGTACTGTCCATATAAAGACAGCTGATACTTCATCATCTTCTGTGTACACCTTACATCTTACTCTTGTACTCCAAGGTCATTCATTCATTAAACAATTGTTAATTAATTTAGCAAATAATTAGAAACCACCTACTATGCACCAGTCTCTGTTCTAGAAGTTGAAGTTTTGTCAGTAAAAAGGCAAGGCCCTGCTCATGTGGAGCTTACATTCTGGTAGAGAAAGAAGCAAGTAAACAAATATAAAAAACAATGTTAGAAAGTGATAAGCATGACAAAGGATAAAAACATGAGGAAATAGAGAATGAGAGACAGACAGCAGGGCCAAGAGAGAGGTATTTAAGGTCAGGAAGAGAAGGCCTTTGTGAGAAGCTAACACTTAAACTGAGACATGCAACAAAGGAAAAGAAGCTGTGCAAAAATCTGGGGAGGAGCATTCCGGGCAGCAACATCAGCAAGTGCAAAGGCCCTGAGGTGGGAGTGAGCTTGGCCAGCTTGACAAACAGCAAGGAGCCCCGTGTGGCTGGATGGGAACAATAATGATTGGAGACAGACGTAGAAGGTGACGTTGAAGAAGGAGAACAGAGTCAGGAAATGGAGGCCCTTGTAGGTCACGGCAAAGATTTTTGGTCTTATTCTGCATGATAGCAAGCCACCAGAGGTTTGAAGTAGGAAAGTAACATAAACTGATTTACATTTAAAAAGATAACTCTCCTTCCTATGTAACGTCTAGGGAAGCAAGAGCAAACAAACATTGGAGATCAATTGGGCAGCTACTTCAAGAGTCCCTGCGTTCATTTAAACTTGCACCATTGACATCAAAGATATCGCTTCCTTATTAATCAGAAAACATCAGAGTAACACAGAATGTAAGAGTACAGTATGACTCTATGAAAGTGGAGGCACGGTCCATGGAACATGAACTTTCACACATATTCTAGGTATAGGAAAAAATACATAAATGTGTCCTTAAGGATTCCAAATCCCTTCCATGAGCAAATGGAATCCATATGCCAATTGTTGGATGACTTAATTATTAGATTAATTACATTCAGTGGTTCCCCACTCTTCTAGACCATTGCAAAAGCACATAAAATACAATAAGTTAAAATGCACAAGCGCATGTACACATACATATACACACACATTACCTCTTCTTAAAAATGGGATATGGTCATCCTGAATCACACGTCCATAACCGTGATTCTGGAAATACTGCCTCTCCAAAGAATGGTCCTTGAGCAAACCTAATTCATGGAGTTCACGTTCTGCAGATGACAATTAAACAGTAGATGAGTATCTAGTTTTTATCTGATCAATACATAAAATGCATAAGGAGTTTGAAATCTTACCACATGTGGCTGTTGTTTTTAAAATATGCAGCAGTGAGCACATGACAATAAACATCTGCGCTGAACATGGGTGTGTACATTTTTGAGTAGTTCTAGGGTGTGAACGGTCACATGTGGCTGTAGCTTTACAAGTGAGAACATCCTTAGAAGTAGAAACTCAGTAGAACAATGGTGAGATAAAGAATGAGAAAACCAGAAAAAAAAATGGGAGAAGAAAACACAGATGTAGATACTTATAGATCCAAGATTCTGTATGAAGAATATTTTAAGGAGAGGCTTCCCTGCTACTTGCTGGGAGAGAAGAACGTTAGGATTGCCTTTCAGTGTCTTGGTTTCTGAACTGTCTCATAAAAGCCAGGCAGTTGGGGTGATCCAATCATAGCTCACAGAATTGAGATTCTGCAGGAATCCCAATGCAGGCCAAGTACAGCAGCACGAGGAACATGCTGGATGCTGATGGGGGACACCACCATGAGCCTGCACTCTCGAGCCTCTACTACATCTCATCATCCTGAGCGTGGCCACACAGAGCACTGGCCTCCCTCTTCAGCATGGTGTCCAGTGGCCTTG
The DNA here is from genome assembly GCA_004024845.1 of Tonatia bakeri. NCBI lineage: Eukaryota > Metazoa > Chordata > Mammalia > Chiroptera > Phyllostomidae > Tonatia > Tonatia bakeri. Next base: position 91,202 of record PVIA01005468.1, read on the forward strand.
ACCCTGCTCCTTTTGTGCCTGGTGCTGCTGATTGGCCTGGTAGTGCTGGGGTTTGTGTTTTTTCAGCTCTACGAGCTCTCCAATACTCGGACAGCTTTTCTAAAATGGAAGGAAGATTAGGGAGTCTCTCTCAACAGCTGCAATCTCTCCAAGCACAGAAGGGGAAGCTTGTAGAAATTCTGTAGCGTGTGGCTGAAAAATTCTGTCATGAGCTTTCTAACAAAACTGGAGAGCCACAGGTGTAGTCCTTACCCAGAAATGTGGAAATGGCATGGGGACAAACGCTACCAATCCTATGAAGAGAGCTGGCAGGACTGTGACTATTTCTATATTGCTGAGAGCTCAACTGTGCTGGAGATAAATGCACAAGAAGCGCTGCGGTTTGCCGTGCCTCACAGCTACTCTGAGTTTTACTGCTCTCACTGGATTGGGCTATCCCACAATGGCAGTGACAAGGCCTGGCTGTGGGTGGGTGGAACACCTTATGCTTCTGAACTGTTTAAGATTATAACAGATATTACCCCCATAAGAGACAGGGATTGGGTGACCATCCTCAATGGAAAGGTTTTCTCAAAAAACTGCCAAGAGTTGAGGTGGTGTGCATATGAAAAAATGGCGGCCACGGTCAAGCCAGAGAGGCCCCTTAGCTTCTCTGAACCACCACATGGAGGTGATTGATGCTCTAGCTGCAACCACAGCTTCTCATTCCCTTCAGAGACACTGAAGATCAGAACAAAAGCCAGTCTCTGTATGTGCTCTTGGTTTCACACTGTTCTCTTTCATATGATCTGTGTCTATAGCACAACTCAACAAAAGCTTGAGCCAAATGATGTTAACACAAAGGATATTCAAGACATAGAGAAATGGGAAAAAATCAGAAAAGGCCATCCTTCTGACTGCCGCAATGATTTTCATGTTTCCTCCTCAAGATCACTAGCGCTTCTGAGCTTGGGAGTTCATGAACATATTTACCAGCAGGAAGAAGCGATTACGTATCATGAGCTGGTCCTGGAAACCCATAAATTATCCACCTCCTTGATTTTGAGATGACTTCCTAGTGTTCTTCCCTTTCTGCATCTAATATCACTTCCCTTTTTCCATGTCTTCCTTAATATTTAGAGGAGAAACTTAAATGGAGGAAATAAATGTATGTAACATCCTTTGTACCAACCATCCATTAGTCCATGAGAAATTATCAATCATTTCTCAGACTCTGCTACCAAATACACAACTAATTCATTTTGTTTACTTAAGTTCTTTTTTTCTCCCTTTTCAATCTCTCAGTAAAGCCTCCATCTGCTGTGTCTATGGCGTGCTTCTCACCAGGCTAATTCTCTTTATTAAAATCTTAACTTCTTACAAACATATCTCCCCATGCCTACTTAAGATCCCAATGATTGTCCCCTTCCTCCAGAAATTTCTTCTATGATAGAAGTATTCTCAACTCAGTTCCCTGTCAGAATTACTATCCCTGATACTCTCTTCAGAGAGATTGAAGACCAGAACAAAAGTCAGTCTGTTTATGTGCAAATGGAATAGTTTGGTTTTAGTTTGTATTTTCTTCCATTTGATCCATGTTTATACCTTTCAGGTACTAAAGATTTAATAATAATAAATGTAAATAATGTAGAAAAAAGAACACCTTAAGAGGAGCTAGGGATAAAGCTCTATGGAGGAGGGTGACCTGCTATGACCTGCATTAGTCTGCATTAGTGGTTCTCAAAGTGTGGTCTCCGGCCAAGGCTATCACCTGGCAACTTGTTGAAAATGTAGATTATCTAGAGGTCCCACTTCATACCCACTGATTCGGGAACTCTGGGGATGGAGCCTGGTGGTCTGCGTTGTAACAAGCCCTCCAGGTGACACACACTATAGTTTGAGAACCACACTATCATGGGCCCGCATTCCATCACTCATCGTCTTGTATCATGGAACCCATGTATTATGTTACATGCTTACTTACAACATGAGTTCTATGTTCCAAGATGATAAGAGATCACAAGAAGAGTATAAGACAAAGGAATAAAACTTATCAGGATAGCTGGGGACTTTTCAATTGCTAAAATTAAAGTGTAAAACTAGACCAAGTGGTAAGTATGATACGTTAGGAACATGGAGAAAGCCCTTACCACCACCAAGAAATACTGTGTTTATTGGCACTTATAATTCTTTCATCTTAAGATATAACTTTTCTTTACACAATCAGATATGGCTTGAAGTATAAGTACCAGGAGAAGGGGGCAGCACAATGGGTAAAAAATACATTAAGGTGCAAGGTACTGATATAAATTCATTCTGGTAGACAAAATAAGTGCACAAAATCCTTGAATGAAGGCCAAACTCAATTTTTTTGAGGCTACCATTAAAGTGAGGAAAACATGCTATAAGAAAGAGACCCAAAAATCTTATATTAATGATACCATAATAGCAATTTTTTCAAACTAGAAACTGAAATTTGCTAAAGGCAAGTATCTGAGATGCAGGTCAAAGTTTCTCTTATAGTATTCTAGATTTGCATATTGTCAAATTCTGAACTCATGGCAAAAGTATGAGTTGAGATGGCAGTCCTTTTCCCACTGTTTAAAACTGAAACAATGCAATACTGCTCCAAGAATTTGTGTGCCTAGAAAGGAATTTCTAGCCTGAAGTTCTTGCCTCCAAAGCAGGCCTCCTGACCTAGGTTTTATAACAAAGGCCTATCTCATTTTCATCTCTCCCTGATGTCCATTGCTTTTTTTGCTGTATGAGTAGATAGGGGAGGGGTGTTTGTGTTTGCGGGAGGGGAAGAAGAGTGGAGATATGAGGGGAAGAAGGTACTCTCCTTTTCCTTCTCTAGGCCCCGAGTCTCACTCCTGAGCCGTAGATATCTCTGTTTGCCTGGCCTGGCCTGACCTGGTCTGGCCTCACCTGCTCTCATTGATTTGACTCTAGGCCTACTCTTCAATGACTCTTGAAGGATCTCGGCATTCTCTTGCATCTCGATCTCTTACTCTTTTGGAAAATAGGCAGGGACTGTGCTAGATTTACAAGAAAATCGTGTCTGGGAGAGGCAGAAAACAGAAGATGACAAAGAGATGAAAAGGAAGGAAAAACTGAAGAATATCTTCTGGTACCATTTTGAGGACATAACATTCCTCATCAGCCAACATGCTTTCCTTAGTAAAGTTTTCCCTAGAAATACATTCCATATACTCCAAACAGGACTCTGGGAAAATATTTTCAAACCATGTCTAAATATATGCTAATAAGAAATGTAGTACGTTTTCCTATCTAGGTGCAGTTTCATGCAGGAAAATAAAGTGGGCCTCCTAAAAGAGATGAATAGGAACAATAAACTAATTCATGAAGCAAGAAAAAAAATCCAGTGAAGTATGTTATACATTCAAACCATACACTTAAATCATAAATTCTGAATTTTAAAATGTGGTGTTTGTCAGGAGGAGACACCTGGTTGACCCTTTAGTAACAGTGGTGCTTACCAATCGCTTGAAGTCTGTAAAACCATCTGGCAGAGTTTGGGAAAAAATTAGGAAATGTTGGGTTTGGAGCTCCAATTAAGTCTAATAAGACTAATAAATCCTAAGGGAGAAAAAATATTATTTAATCACTACCACCAAAACACATTTCATACTCATCGATGGAAAAATCAACAACAGTCAATCAAAACTAATGGCATTTAATAATTGAGAATAATCTAGGCAGCTGTATAAATAAACAAAAGGTTGAATAACATTGTAAGCTAACAATTTTGAAAAAGTTATTGTATCTTGATATCTATTAAATGGCAAAGTATAGATGCTTTGTGTCTGGAATCCCAGAAGAATATCACTAAGGATAAATGATAAAAATCACATTTGGATAAGTATTCCGTAGATTAAAAAAGAACACATTTAAGTTTATTTTCAGGTAGGAGTCCAAGCCTGTCTGATCTTCTATTCCATTACAAATAGCCATTTTATCCTTTGTAATGACACAACCACCTCTAGGAGAACATTGAGTAACTATTTGCTTCTCAAAGCAGCATATAAAAACATTCCTTGACTAGGAGCTATAGGACCTTATTTATGTCTCTGGATCTCCTTTTCCCTTTCTGTCAAACCAGAAGCTCAAACTTGCTGGTCTCTAAAGTCCATTCAGGTCATAAGCTCTACAATTACACCAGTGCCCCTTAAATTGTTTGAGCCACAAAACATCAGTAGACTTGAGGACTCCCTGAAGACTAACCCCTGAATTAAGAGCTCCTGGTTTATGTAGATGAGATAATGTGAGGTAAATATCTAGTGTAGATTCTGGCACATGGTATATAAACATTTGTAATCTATAATCTTAAAGTCATAGTATCTATTAATTCATGAATGATTAAATATACAGGGGTGGGCAAAAGTAGGTTTACAGTTGTTCATGTGGAAAAAGATATGCAAGTTATGATTGTTACAATAGCTTTATTAACTAAAAAGAATGTCGCTCATAACTCTAAACCTACTTTTTCCCATCCCTGTATTCATTAAGAAAATAGGCTTGTTTGAAATCAGAATGTATTTACAAAGTTAGATAAGCTACTAAGACTTTGTTTCTTGGGGAAAAACGTGGTCTTAATCACTATGGATTCTATATTTGGACTGATAAATATCATATTTTTCAGACCATAAGACACACCTAGGTTTTAGAGGAGAAAAATAGGAAAAAAAATGTTGAAGCAAAAAATGTGGTAAAATATTTAATAACATAAATAACATTATATTTCACCAATGTAAATGTAAACCAAACTCAACAGCAGCATTAACCACCATTATTCCTTCCAAATTTGGGTGGTGAGGGGATGTGCATCTTATAGTCCAAAAATACGGTACCTTTGTTCTTCCTACTGATCTCTCCTCATCTTCTGAATCCTTTTTAGCCACTTGGGTGCAAGTGACTGAATGAGGTGTTGACCACATTCCCCTGCTCCATTATGAGCTGCCATGGGCCATAGGATGGAGAGAATGCCAACATGGGATGTGCCAGAGCCATAGAGGACATTTAATGTGGCCACGGGGACTCAGAGGGTAAAGGTCAGTGGTAGGGCACAGGACTGGGATGAGCGGAGGGGTTAGGAACAGGCTTGCAGTTCACAGGGCGAGGATCAGCAATGCATGAAGGCACAGGGAAGAATGACGACTCGAGGGTGGCATGAAGTTCCAAGCTGGAGTTAGTAAGGACCCAAGGTCAAATAGGGAAAGAATTCAAGAGCAGGGTGAGGAACTGGAGTTGGGGTGTGGGCCCAAGAATGGGGATGAAAATGGGGTCGGGTACTGCACCCATCACTTGGTAATAAGAGCAGCATTTTAAGGCAGCATCAAAATGTCTCCACCCCCATGTCAAAAATACCACATCAAAACAGACATGTCAAAATGTCACATACACACTTGGAGTCATTACAGTGCTCTGAAGCCACTGAGGAAATTCCTCACTCCCATCCTCATACCACATCCCACTCCAGCTTCATCTGCCAGACCCTGGATCCTCAGGCTCTAGTGAGGCCTCAGAGGAGGGACACCATCTCCACCCCCACACAGGCCAGAGGAATGCACTCCCATCACACCAAACCGCACCTGATGTCTCCTCAATCTGATGCTTTATATTCTTGCAATTAAACCTTTTTATGTTTCTGAAAAATTAATTTAAACTTTAAACTTTATGTTGATTTTATAGCAATAGTTTTATTAAAATAGTAAAATATTTTAATTTATCAAATATTAAAATATTTAATAATATCTTAATTAAGCTCAAACATAAGTAACTGCCAACCCAGAACCACTCTTTTTAGCTCTGGGATTCCTCAACAACCCCGCTCCTGCCCAGGAATGTTCTATTATAAACACTCTGCTCCAAGGATGCTGTGGCACTTTTAGGTCTTTAACTGGCATTAGTTTTGGCATCCTGTGAGGCAGTGCCTGCAGCCGCAGCGCCGAGGATACTCCCCGGACTAACCATGCCGTGAAGCTGGTTGGTGTCTCTCGCTCCAGGGGGGTGTCGGGTCGATGCCATCTTTGTAGCTAAGTGCCGAGACCCATACAGAGAGTCCTGAGGAGACCAGTGAAGGAAAGCCTCTTCCCCGTCGAAGAAAATTAGCTGGAGTGACAGGTCTGGCTTGGAGTCTGAAGCATTCTGGTAAAAAGAACAGTTAAAAAGATAGCAAAATGGCTGGTTAAAAAAATAGCACCCTTTCCTATTAGTGAAGAAAAGGAAGATAACAAAGTGAGTAAAACGACGCTAAAATTTATTTTGCACCATTTCCTCTCCAAAAATCATCACACCTCTCATCGGCTTCCCCCATATAAACCTCACCTTCACCCACTTCCCCTGAAAACAGAAGTCATACATTTTTTCTAACTCTCCAGAGATCCCCAGAGTTTGGCTGAAGCCGTCGTACCTGCATGGCAGCTGGACTTCTTCTGCCTAATCCCCTTTCTCTCCCCTCGCTGCCACAGATGTTGAGCCCAGGCCCCTCCCAACGAAATGACCTAAATGCTAACTTGCATGTCAGACTGTGCATCCCAGAAAACCCAGCTAGAACAACCATGTATCGTTTTTTCTTCTCCCCTGATTCGTCTGCATTTTTTTCTAGTGAGTCTAGGTTCAAGGATCTGCCCTAGGAATGCAACAGAGACACAAAGAGTAATAATTACAGCCTCGCTCCCTGAAGAAACCTACACTTCAGTTGGGGGTGGGAAAGATAAAAGAAATACATGAGCATGGCCAAATGTGCCCAGGGTCACAAATGTAAAATGAAACTCATCTGGGAATTGGATAGAACGAGAGGTTGAATCCTTGGGGTGTCGAAGAAGACTTCCTGCACGAGACGGTATTTCAGGAGAACTTAGGAGTGTGAGCAGGGTTCTGATGACTTTCCACTGTCTGACAACTCCCACCTTTCAGATTAGTCCTGCCGGGTAACCTGGCCTCCACAATCCACCAGCCCCACTGGAATCCCTAATCCATGGAATCATTCATTTTTTTCAGAGTCCTTCACCCCCATGATGTCCTGACTTCATATTCTGCTTAAATTCCAGAGTCAATCATTCTAATCATTCCTTTGAAAGCACACTCAACTCCCATGCCTTGGCAAAAACATAGCCCCAAGTCCAACTCGCTGCCTCTTTTGTGTCTGCACTCATGCAGCCTAACTTGGCTGGAGGAAAATATACAACCATTTGCTCTCTGCACCGCACTGAAGTACCGAGGGAATGTGCTCCCATTGGACCAAACTGACTCCCACGCTTCCTTCACCTGTTACAGATGTAACTTCTCCTCTTATCTCTCTAAGGATATTAAAAACTGTGCCCTTTAAGTTATCTTCTGCTCCTTGTACTCTGTTTCCTCTGAGTTCATTTTTCAATTTGCATTATTTGTTTTGCTTGCTTTCTTTTGTGCTGGAGTCTGTCCTCGAATGATTGGTTATCCTTTGTGTTCATTCATGTGAAAGAATAAGGTCCTGTGACACTGATTAGAGACACACATGGTTGGCTTCACTTCAGGGCAATCCAGGCCCAGATGGTACTCTCATAGGGATGGTTTATGTTCTCCAGAGAAGGATCCTCCAGTTTCCCATGTGCTGGGTGTAAGCTGACCGCTGGCTTTCTCATGCTGGAGGTGGGGAAAAGGCCGGGGACCTCCCTGTTCACCTAATATCCTTGATTTCCATGAGGCGCCTCACCACTGCCCTCCTCTTTATCCAGTGTCCCCACATATCCAGAACCTCCCTGGTTCAATTTCTCCAGAATAAAAACATTCTCTCCTCTCCCACAAGAACACAGGTGGGGTACTCATCTACTTGCCAGGTGTGGGGTGGAAACCTACATATCTAAGGGCTCCTTCTATTTATCCACACTCTCCTTCCCAGCCCCTGCTTCGTTTCTGCATTCCTTACTATCTGTGTGGCCTGATTTGTGAAGGTCTTCCAGTCCTTCTTCAAGGCAATACAATAAATGCCTAATTACCAACTATGTCAACATAGTTGGTGAATTATCTGCAGTCTTTCCCCATCCAACGCCATCCCAGCTAATGCCACTCTAAACTCAGTGGCTTAAAACAACAATCATGTGTCCTTCAAGGTTTGTGGGTCAGCCGGGGGACAGCTTATCAAGGCTGGTTTGGGCTGGAGGAGCTCTGCTTCACTCTGCAGTCATCCCGGTTGGCTCTGCTCCACGTGCCTCTTCTCCTCCTCCGGGGACTGGCAGGGCGTGCCTTTCTCCTGGTGGTGGCAAAAGCCAGAGGGAGCAAGCCCAACTGCACAAGTACATTTCTAGACTCTGCTTGTGTCACATCGACGAGCATCCCATTGGCCAAGACACGTCAAATAACCAAGCCCAGAGTCAAGGAATGATAAAGTACAATCTGCTACAGGGGAGGGAGCAGCAAAGTAGTAAGGCAAAAAATGTGAATATAACCTTATCACTGGACCAGGGAGGGCTGCAAAGAGCTGGAACAATAATCCAGCCTATTCTCCAGTCCTCTCCAGGTCACTTTCCACCACCACCCACCTCATCCCTGACAGCTGAAGAACTTAAAATAACTCCTTCATACCAATTAAGTTAAACTGAAAGGAAAAATCTGTCACTCTCAATGTTTGTATCCAAAACTAGCCCTTTTAAAAAAATTGTCTATGTCAGTGTTTACCTCTGTTCTCAAGGATAAGTACGAGAGTGTACTTGTGTTTTTTAATGGGGAATGCTACCTAACAACTCACTCAGCCCTTTCTACCAAAAGCAAGTATGAATTACAAGGAAAGGCAAGGAGCTCCCCCAGAGAAAACAGCCACGTCACAGCCTGTGCCTTTAAGTCAGACTTCATTTCATTTCATGTCCTTACACTAGAATGAAAATATGAAAAAATGAAGCTGTTATATCAGCTTCTGAACTCAGTTGCTGGGGAAGAAAAGCAAGGTAGAGTTAGGGGGTGGAGGGATTAAGCAAAAAAAAAAGAAAAAGGACTCATGGACATGAACAACAGGGTGGTAAATGCTGTGGGCAGAGGGTTATAAGGGGACTAAATGGCAATAGGAAAAAATATAATAGAAATTGTATATTAAAAAAAGAATTCATACAAAGAAAAAAAGCAGGGTGGAGCAGGGGACAAAAACATCACAGAAGATTCAGAAAACAAAATGAAATGAAAAACAGTGAAAAGGATACCAAGAGGTTATAAACAATTCTTGCTTTCTTCAAGTTCAGCATATCCAGCAAAAATAGCACCAAATATCTCTATTCCTTCCATTACAAGATAAACCTTTTACTTCTTTATCCCCATTGTACCAAAGGCTGGCCCCTTCATAAAGCTCTGAGGGGAAAAAAGGCATTCGTTGCCTGTGAACAAAGTTTTTTGTTTTTGCTTTGTTGTGTTTACTTGGTTATGAGTGATATCTGAACAAAATGTCTTCATCTAGTTCAGCACTTTTTTTCCAATATACCCTTAAGAACACAGAGACTGAAATAACATCTGAGAGTCCCTGAAGTATTCTGAGCTGAGAGCACAACAAAAGCACTGCTATGCCACATAAAATTGAGCCGAGATTCACAGATAGTAACAATAATGCATTTTTGCTTCACGCTTTTCCTCTTGATATGTCTGAATTACTCACTCTCGAGAGCCCCCGCCTCTCAGATCAGAAGGTGCTGACGTTCGAGGCTCCATAAACGAGAAGAACTAAACAGAGGGCTCACACAGACGCCTGCACCAACCTGCCGTCTTCATTTCTCACAAAGAAATTTGCACTTAACTTGATGTGCATTCAGAACTAATGAATTAATGAGTTCAGGTGTCAGTTAATAAATTTACTGTCATATACCTCAGGTTAACAATGTAATCTGCCAATTAATATTCACTCAAACTCACACCATTTTGCAAACAATTAATACGAAATATACTGAAAGTCTACATTTCAAAATGGCCTTCTCATCCACCCCAAGCACTCTAAAACTCACTCTGAGTTACTCTAATGTGTTTTATGCCAAGAATCTACGAGAGGGAAACAGGTACCTTCAAGGAAAGGAGTTGTTTGTCTAAGGCGCGAGCAAGTTCCAGCATCATCGCGCATGGCACGGCTGAGTCAGTGGCTCCCATGAACACCCTGTTGTCCCAATGGTGAAAAAACTTGGAGTCGTAGTGACAGGCGAGGACCAAGTGTCGCTTAGCAGCGGGATTGAGGGTGCTGATGATATTTGAGAAAGACCGATACCCATAGGGTGTCTGACCCAAGAAGGTGTCTATTTCCAAGACCCAGTCAGCTTGAAGTCTCTGGATTCTCTGCATGATGTGCTGATCAAAACAAAAAACAAACCTTCAGATGGAGACAGGTTTTGTTTGTTCGACATCATTTAAAATTTTTATATACTACCTTTCAAATTAATACAATACATGCCTTTTTTAATTAATAGCAAGAATGTATAAAGGAAAAGGTAATCCTCACTCTCCCCCCCAATATTCCCCCTGCCCATTGTTAATATTATTGTTAAGAGTCGGATGTATATCTTCCCTTTGTTTATACAAATGTATATTAACACACAAACGCATACATTTGGCAGAGGGGTGTATGTTTGCATAGGAATAGAACCCTGTTCTTCTCACTTAACAATCTAGTGTGAACATTTCTACATGTCAGGAGATAGAGATCCAGCTCCGTGTGCCTAAAGTACACTTCCAATTTTTCTAGGAGGCTAAGAGGACATGTTTGAGAAATCAGATATATAGGGACTTACTGGTGTCAACTTCTAATCTATGCTCTTTGAAGACAAGCACGGCACATGGTAGCTCTTCGGGTCCCCAGTGCGTAGCATGTGCTCCAAGTCCAGCAAATGTAATGAACACCGTCAAAAGATACTGATGCTCCCCTGCTAAGGATAATATAGAGTCCCACAACAAGGGGATGGTTGGGGGATATTTGAGGTCCTGCCAATTCCAAGGATGAGTAAGCAACTCTGAACCATAGTAACTATCAAGCAGTTTCCCTTCTGCACTCAAGGAGGGTCCAGACCTGTTGCATATACTGATAAAAATAAAAAAAGATTCTATTTTCTCATCTTCCTTGGTTATTTTAGGCCTTATGAGCAACACAGCAAATGATGAGATAAAGTAGCGGAGGGAAAAGAAACTTCACCATAGGGACTGGAAGGGTCTTCTTTAAGAATCTCGAATTCACCCTGGCTGGCGTAGCTCAGTGGATTGAGCGCAGACTGCGAACCAAAGCATCGCAGGTTCGATTCCCAGTCAGGGCACATGCCTGAGTTGCAGGCCACGTCCCCTGGCAACCACACATTGATGTTTCTCTCTCTCTCTCCCTCCTTTCCCTCTCTAAAAATAAATAAATAAAATCTTTAAAAAAAAAAAAAGAATCTCGAATTCATGTTGTGAGAAGTGACGGGTGAGTTCCTTACTGCTCCATCGGCCCTCTCCTGCCTTTATTTTCCCTTTACCTCATTTTTCTCACTGGGTTCCATTTATTTTACTTTCTTTTGAAATCTTTATGTCTTTGCAGGTTGCCTTAAGGGGTCTTTTTTTAAAGTCAAGTGACAAACTATCCACATAACCAGTGATCTGTTCCACAATTAACATCAGTGAGGATGGACCTTGAGGTATGATAAACAAATAACAGAATAAGTGGAAAAGAATGGGAGATTTTTTTCTCCCAAGGAAATACAAAATTTTCCAGCCTTGCCAAGTCTTGTGTGGCCTCCTGCCCTAACTAATGTGACATGACACGTAGGCAAGGGCCTTGGAAAAACCGTGGCAGGAAGCCTCCAGGAAGAGGAGAACTAAACCGGGGGCGGGGGGGGGGGGTTGCGGGGAACAGCAACTCTACAGTCGATCCTGCAAAAGCCAAATAAACACACAGTTCTCTAGCTATCTGCTTTCTGCTTTCTGCGGTGAGGTGGACTATGGCCTAAGTAGCACGCATACACGGTACCTTACCTTTTTCTCTTGCAGGTTGATAAGTCGTCTTTTCATACAACAGAAAAGCTTAGAATCTCTTTGAAATCATCATTTCTATCTAATTTATTCTGCTATTCTCCACAATTCTTAGTATTGGGCTTTGCTCATAGCTGACCATCAATAAACATGGGTTAACTGTAATTAATAAATTATTTTTTCATTCTTTAAAAATATTTTTATTTTTAATTATAAATTATTCTCAGTGAGAATATATAAAATTACATGGTATAGAACATTAGTAGTCTGAATAGAGATAAAGCTCTGTGCACCTAAGACAAGCTTTACACAGAATATGAAAATAAGTTATCTCCAGACGTGAGGAAAAATTTTTTCCATAAAAGGGGTCATCTAAAAAAAAAGGCATGTATTCCAGAACATCTGGTATCCAGATGATGAACTGCTCCATAAAATGTCTTCAGCACCAATAGCAGACTGCATGCTTACAAAATGAATTGGGATTTTAAAATATATATGTTAACTTTGCTCAGCTACACAAACTCTTTTCTCAACTACTAAACTGGTCGTGATAATTTCTGATATCTACATTGACAGTAAAATCCTCAAAAGCATCAGCAAATGCCCCCAGAAAGAATTCACCCTAAAATAATCTTTTTTATTCAGTATAAATATTTTTTATTTGTCTTAGCAACTAATTTCTTTATAAACAATCAAACTGGCTACATAATCTAATTACATCACAAATATTCCTCATTGTTGTGCTTTCGGCTTTCAGACTTAATCTGCAAGCTCTCACCACAGTTCTGTGGAGTCGGCTCCCAAAACTACTGCTCTTCTCACTAGAATGCCCCTAGGTGGGGAGTGCTTGGCAATGCAGGGGTGGGGGCGGGGGAGGGGCGAGGGGTGAGTCTAATGCTGCTGTGCTTCCCTCACTCTGGGGAGCAAAAGCCTGGGCCCACTAGCCATACTCAAATGCAATTTAGAATGCAGGCTCTATTGTGGATTATTATATACCTATTTTTCAAAATGAGGAAGAGAGAAAGAGAAAGGGATGAATGGATGGAGACAGAGAGGAATAGAGAGATAGACAGAGACTGAGTAGAGAGAGAAAGTACAGGATATAAAGACAGAGGTGGAGACCACAGAGAGAGACAAAGAGATGGGGGTGAAGAGGGCGGAGGGAGAGAAAAAAGATAAAGGCAAATATGACTCCAGGGTGGGGGGAGGTGGGAGAGAACTTCGGTTAACATTAGTGAATGATCCTGGGTCTAATTTATCAACTTAAATCCTCGTGTCCAGGTTCTGAGAAACAATGCCATCAGCACACCAGGTCTGGTCGGAGGAAGCAGATCCTGCTATATTTATGTTAAACTTGCAGACAGACCCTTGTCAGGATGCTGAATCCTGCCGCTGGGGAGGATTCCCCATGTACCTCTTCCTCCCTGGGTGCACTACTTACTGGTCTCTCAGTCTCCAAGCTGAGGGCTCTCCCTGCAGGGCCCTTCACTGGGCCACACATGCCTTTCACAAAAGAAGCCATACCTTTCAGCTTCTCTGATGCACTGAGCATTTATAGGGGACTTTAACCCCAAAATTTCTAGCTTGCCTCTTTTAGACAAAGTTTCTGGCTTGCTCCTTAGGGAGACTTCATCATCCTAATTTTTTAATTTATATTTTTCCTATCTCAGCTAGAAATCACTAAAATAATTAACCCCTAATTTAATGCCTTCAAGTTATTTATTTTAAAAATAAATTATCTCCTCAAATACAAATATTCTAAAAATCTAATAGGCAGCTTCAGGCTCATTGATCAGAGATAATAAAAATGCAGACTAAGAGATCTTGTTCTGCATTTTCCTCTCTGAAAAAGGGATATTCCTCTCTGAAAGGGAATCCACAGCAATGCACATCATTGAGAACCACAAAAATTAATTCACTAATTTTATATCAAGTCCACAGTTTTTTTTTAGATTTGAGAGTCCTGCCTAGTTACAATGCTGAAACTCTGTAAATTATAAAAAATCTAGTCTAGTGTTCACAAAGGCCTCAGAAGAAAAAATGAATTTTCCACTATCCTTGTTTAAAATTAGTTCTGAGTAAAAGGTACTAATTCAAATAAAGGTCATTAGTCTAGTTCCTTCGTAATAACTCAAGTGCCATCCACCTAATCATCAAAACTGGAAACCCTTTATCTTTCACAGCTTAGGGGGCAGCTGTCTAAAAACTCCTGGTGCAGCCCTTGTGGGCGAGGCCTAGTTGGTTACATATCATCCCTCAAAGCAAAAGTTCACTTGTTCTATTCTGGTCAGGGCATGCCTGGGCTGCAGGCACGGTCCTGGTCAGGGCGTGTGGGAAGGGCAACCAATCGATGTTTCTCTCCCTCTCATCCTCTTCCCTTCCCTGCTCTCTAAGAATAAATAAAATCTTAAAAAAAAAAAAAAACTCATGGTGATTTTCTTCACAAAAACTTATAATATCGAACCTCTTAAGGGAGATTTCTAACACAACCACCCTGTTAGGCTCAACATGTACTAAAATATTGTCAATAAGTTCCTCATTTGTCACCACCTCACATGACATAGAAAATATTACAGTAAAAATTTAAATGAATTTGTATTTTAATCACAACAGTATCTGTGCATGTTATTGGTGCTGTATAGTCTATTAAAGCTAGGTAAAGGTCAAAATAGCAATAGTTGTGTCTGTGGTCTTCTAGAGGTCCCAGGTGGGGGACCTCAGCTCTGAGTGTGTATGTATGTTTCTGGGTACACACAGCCTGCAAAACAAATGGTATGGGGAAATGAAAAAGGTTGAATTGAGTATTAGAGACCTAGATCATTTCTAATGAGGAACTGAGGATTTTGGAAAGCCCCAATAAGTGCCCAGAGCTTCTCCTAAAAAAAAATACTTAAGAGATGAGGCCCAGGGAGTATCACTAAAATGAGTGGTATGTACCTCGCTCTCCAACACAGGCCTGAGTAGACGCACAGCCAGAGACACTTGTGAGCACACACCACCGAGCTGGCTCCCCCCAGCATCCCTTCTCCGGGGGCAAGATGGAGAAGTCAAGCAGTCTGATTTTGGTCCACGGTCTGACCTCATCCCTGGTAAGCGTTTAACCTTGAGCAAATTCGTTTGGGTCTTAATCTGTAGCACTCGAGTGGTAGCACTGTTGTGAGGACTGAATGAGATCATCCACATAAAGAACTCTGTACCATGTCTGACCTCAAAACAGTGCTTGGTGAAAGCCCACCATAATCATTATTATTACTTATTCTGCCTAAAAGGTAGAAAGAACGAAGGTGCTCTTCGGGCCTCCACCATCTAATTCCTTAGGGAAGCAGGAGCTGTTTGGATGGAAGGCAAGCAGCTAATGCAGTAACAGACAGTGGCTGTCTGGGCTAGGCTTGAGGGGCAGAAGCCGTGTGCTGGGTAAAACAGTGGCTGGCCTGACAGCTGCGCTGCTGGCTCTGCAGGGGTCACTCTGTCACAGCACTGGCACCTGAAGAGTTAGGCAGGTGGGGTACTCTCAGAGGAGGCTATGATGGGCCAGTCTCTGTCACTGCTTCTCAAGCTGCCCCTTGAAATGAGACTAATTTGGGGAAGGAAAAAAAGAGTCATTCAGGGTAGGGAGCACTAAGGAGGCAAAGAAACATTCAAGGTCTAGCCCAGCCTATGGCTCCTTATGTTAGTGTGTATAAGATGCCATACAGATATAGATATATGGCATTATAGATGTATATATGCATCTTTATGTTTGTATTTGTAAATGGCACATATATGTGGCATTTTATGTGTATATATTTAATATAAATATATAACTAAAATGTGTATTTACTTATTTATGTATTTATTGCCATGGGTCAGAGTCAGAAGCTTAAGAAGCGCTGCACTGGAGAAAGTGGCTGATCCTCACTCTCCCTCCAGGGAAGATACAAGTTCCCAAAGGAGAACGAGGGCCTGATAGGACAGGAACCCACTCTTGGCCCAGAACTGTCAAGCAAGGATGGTCTAAGTTGTTAATGTTTGGGTCCAAGGGGTTGCTATAGAAATGATCAAGAGTTGAACACTTAGGATGATGTTGTGCCCCACACAGAGATTTCACACCTACATGGATTTATTAACATATAACACTAAACAAAACGGACATTTACTCTCCGTTGTTTGGTTTTCCTCGTTGCTTATTTTGGTGAACAAAAGATTAGAATGCAGATCTAAACATCAGAGAACTCTGAACTTTGGATATGTTATCTCTCATGTGAAAGCAAAGCATTAGACAACCTTTAGGTCTGTGTGCTGCGTGCTCACCTGGCGGACAGCGTAGCTTCCAGGGGAACCTGGGTATCGCTCTGTCAGCAGTGGTCGCAAGTCATGTTGCCACATGCCAGAAATGCTGGTGCCCTCTGCAACTTGCTGAAGAGCCGATGAATTCAGAATGGCTGGTTGGTGATAATTCTGAGGATTAAACAGCATTATTTAACTGGCTATCATTTTATAATATGTTTAAGACTTACCCTGAGACATTTGCAATTGAAAAATACTGACTTTCAACCTTGAAATGATAGCTCTTGTTATACAAGTCACATTAAACTAGTCAAATTAAAAATTGACCCCTTAGATCTTGAAAGTTAAACTAATTTTTGGTAGCTTATTTTAAAAACAAAGTTAATACAATGCTTTGAACCTAAAAATTAATATTTAATATTTATTTCCTGTGTAAGCTTTAATAACTTCTGGTACAATTGCTTTGTAAAACTAAGATTTTAAAATATCCATTATACATCTCCTGTTCTTAAGAAACCTCAATATTTTAAAAACTATAGACAACAAAACAATATATTCTATTAACATAATTGTTTTTAAAAAGACAGTGTGGTATTACCTACCGAATAAGCACTGTCTTGGAAACAGAGACGCTGGATTCAAAACTGCTTACTGCCTTTTATAGTTTGTATGACCTTAGGCAGGTCCCTTAACTTCTCATTCCCCTCAAAAACTAATAAGGGAATTTAAGTACATCTGCACTGTCCAATACAGTAGCCACTTGCCACTTATGACAATTAAGCCCTTGAAATATAGCTAGTCAAACTGAGATGTGTTTTAAGTATAATATAGACACTAGATTTCAAAGATTTTATATGAAAAAATTATAAAATGTCTCATTAGCAATTTTTATAGTGATGACATATAGAAATGATAATTTTTTATATATTGAGTTACACAAAATACATCAAAATTACTTTTACCTGTCACTTTTTACATTTTTAATATAACTACTAGAAATTTTTAAGTTTCATATGTGCTTCTCATTATTTATTTCTCTTGAACAGCTCTAACCTTCACGAGTGTTACAATTCCTTTCAGCCAGAGCTCGATGATTCCATAACCCAATAAATAATATATTTTTATCTTCAGATAAAATTATTTTAATATTATGCTAATGTCCACATTCTTAGGTACACTGATATATTAGTTAAGTGAAACTTAAACAGATACATAAACATAACATTCAAACTTGTAATTTGGATATTACTCCATATTTTTTATACTAGCAGTGATGAATCATTCATTCATCCTACAGGCTTGTCAGATACTCAGTGACGGAATATTACTCCTCCCCACAGGGAGGTGAATGGTTTGACCAGATGATTTCTTGCCTAAGGGGAATGATGAAGGTAACATAGAAATACTAAGTTCTTGGAGTGCAAAACAGAAAGTTCTTGGAGGGCAGACTTGTCTACTCTACAGTCTTTGCAGGGACCCGGGTTTATTGAATACGTCGAAGTAATCACATAGGTATCTCATTCCATGTCGAATACTCCATGTAGCCGGTGAGAAACTGTGGAATTTGAGAATGCTTATTGCCTAATTACTTATACTCATCTACACTTGGATGTCTCAGCATTACTCTTTGGTATCATGGTGCAAAGAGCATGGGGTGTGGGTTCAGACAAACTCTCTCAACCCAGCCTCCTCACCACTTACTAGCTGTAACTCTGGTGAGGTTACTTGATCTCATTAAGACTCAATGTCTTCAGCTGTATAATGGAGGTAATAACATCTGCTTCTTAGGGTAATTATAATTAAGTGAGCTAGTACACGTAAACTGCCAGAGTAAATATTCAATAAGTTTTGGTTCTATTGCCTTCCATCAAACACAAAAGGGTTAAGAGCTGGAAAGACCATTTAGAGATGATCTAGATCAACCTCCTTGATTCATGTTAGTGGAAACTGAAGTCCACAGAAACCAGCTAATTTTCCCACAGCAGTAGGAGAGTTACCGGTAAGTCCATGGAAAGATCCCTGTGCTGTGGATTCCCAACCCGGTGCTAGCTCAGCCCTGCCTCCCTCCCTCATCTATGCACTTTCCATTCACTCCCAAATGTTGATGCTGTGCCTGAACATCTTAAGGTTTGTGTTTGTTTACTGGTAATACACTTTTAAGTACATTTTCTTAATAAACTTGCCACTGCAGCCTGTAAATTACTTAATACCTCTGCAGTCAAAGTTCATCCATGTTAACTTCTGAACAGCACTTTGAGAAGAAAGCTCTAAAGCTAAAAGGCAAACCACTGGAAATGGAAGAAGGGAAAAGAAGAAAATGGCATCAAGAAGTCAGAAGATTTACGTGGTTAATTATTACTTAACCCAGCCAACAGCCAAGAAGAGGTTATCTGGTCTCTCCTGCTGACCCACATGCCCCAGGCAGGGGCACTTACCCTGGCTCAGCAGGCTTCCGTCAGTCACTCTGGCGCCCTCCCAGGCCCCAAAGTAGTGTCAAGCTGTGCTCCCCTGGGGCCTTCACAGCTATGGTAGCTTTTCCCTTCCTCTTCACCTGGTGGTAGCTTAGAGGCCACTTCCTTCAGTTTTTACTTGTTTAATGTCTGATTTCATACAAGGTGTCAGCTCCATGAGGGCAAAACTCTCTTATTTTCCACTCTTTTCCTAGCGCATATTGAGCACTCAATAAATATTGGGTGAATTCATCAAATGAGGAAGTGACAGGTGATTACCTTTCTGAAACTATCTTCAGTAAGACTGTGTTTACATAATAAAGTAAAATGGGCTTTTTGCTGTCATAAATATCAAGTTAGTTGAATGCACAAGCAATTATAAAGACAGGAGAGACAGGTGGCTGCCTGCAGCAAATGACCAGGAAATGCTATAGTTCAATATTGGTAAGCTTTGTTCTTTTTGAATTTCTGACAGTCAATACTTGTGATGATTTAGAGTTGGATTGGCCCAGGGCAGTCATTGTGACAATCAAGAACTACTGTTTCAAAATCTGTTTGAACTGTGACTCCTTTTCTAATGATTGACATTTTTGCCATCCCACACCCTACCTGATCGCTGTGCATGTGGTCATGTCCACAGCAAAAGGAAATCAAGCTCATGTTTTAATGGGCAATTTATGGAGTCTTGAAAGAGTTTTTAAAGGATTTCAAGGGGAAAAAAGAGAAACAAAATAAACAACCCTCCAGGATCTTTAGATGTAATACAGTTGACAAATATCACCCCAAAACTGCTTAATGGATGAATAAAGGGTAAGTTCTGCAAACAGGTCCACTGACGCTCCTGAATACAGAGTCTTGCATGGATTCCTCAGTCTCCTGGGCTCAACCACTTAATTAATGTACTTCCATAAAAAGCCCTCCCCTCTCTCTACCTCCCTGGAAGGAAAGATTCCCCTGTGAAATCACAGAGAGAAAAGCTTCCCAGTCAGGGAAGGATAGAGGGAGGAAACAACCACAGTTAATGACTTAAGTCCTTCTATTCATTAAAGCCCTGTATGGAGAAGCATTTGACTTCTCTAACCTAATGACACTCATTCAATTTTTATGGAGACTCACTCTCTGAACTCCATACATATAAATATCTAGGTGGAGATGAGAGGAAGGAAAAAGAGGAGAAACCTGGGGAGAAAGTGTGGGCTGAGCGTGAGCAAAGTAAATGAGGCAGAAATAGTGTTGAGCCAATGTTAAGTTCAAAAGCCCAAATTATTCTGGGTTCAGGTCAGTTAAAAGACCCGTGGCCAATTTTCTGTCAGTACAGGAATTCTCAGAGGAATGAGTGTCTGTGACAGCCTCTGCCTTGTCTTTTCACCCAGGCAGAAAGGACAATAAGTCTGCTTTGGGTGACAAAAATCTTTCAGCTAAAAAGTTGTGAACCAGATATCCTGAAGCAGCTCCTCCAGGCTAATCACACGGTGCCTGGCCAAAGAGGGTTTTAATTACATAATTGGTAGTGCTGGCCCAGCTTGTAGAGAGATTTGATGTTCCAAATCATTGAATTAAAGGGAGATCGTTACAGAAGCTCAGCCGATTCAATTCCAGTTTCCATCCCATATGAGAATCTCCCAGCAGCACTCCAGTGAACACCTGTGTCTACCTGTAAATTCAACCCAGCCAGCACTTTACTGAACAGCTGGGATGCCATTGACATTACAAATGCAGTGTGGAAGAGTAGGGACTGAGTAAGATCAAGTTACATCTTCTTTCAATGTAAGTGGGCATCTATCTCAAAGCAAAGCAGTGCAGGCTTTGAACAATTTAGACTCAAATTCCAGCCCCCTGACTTAAGAGCTGGGACTAAGGCAAGTTTCCTTATCTGTAAAAGGGATGTCATAGTACTTACTGTAGTAGAAGCTCAAAATGGGATATTTTGTCTTTTTCCCCCACCAACGCCCAGCCTACCACTGACCTCCCTGACCCTGCCTTGAAGGCTCTGTTGCTCTTTCCATAAGAATCACGGTAGGTGGAGGGGAAAATGGATGACTAAGGACTTTCAGAGCCATAGAGAAGGGGAACCCTAAGAACTTTTAGAATACTTGTGGCTCTAGAAGCAGAGGAATGTGAAATGCTAGGGAGAGCAGTAGCAGCTCGCCACCTTGAAGGAGGACTCCTAGGCAAGGACAACTGTCCTGTACGTGGTTGCTTCTGTTCAAAGAATATGTCCCTCCAACCCTAGTATGACTTGAACTGGGAGAGAGAGAGAAGAAATTAAAACACCAAAACGGTTAACAGCAATTATCCCTGAATGTGGGATTATGGGTGATAATAGTTTTCTTTTTAGTGTACTTTTCTGTATTTTCCTAGTTTTCTAAAATGAACATGTGAACTTTACAATTGGGAGACTTCAAGAGAAGCTATACTTTTCAATGTGTTGGAACTAATAGCTTCCCTTTAAAAATGTATACATATATGAAGCCCTCAACATTTTCACACCTAAGAGAGGACTGATTTCATGAGATTCCATTTAATAGCTGGTTGGCAAGGTTGTACTACAGGAAGATAGTAGTAAGATGGGAGACTGGGGAAGGCAGGATTCAAAAGAAGCAATTTTGGAATATGGGCTAACCCCAAGAATAATGAATTTTAAGCTCTATAAAGAAGACTAGGGAAAGAGAGAAATAGGGAGTGAAAGAAGGGAAAATTCCAAAAACAAATGACCTATTTTGGAATTCCATTTAAGGCCCACCCTGACCCAGAGAGGAGTAAATAAGCTCTTCCTCTGGCCCTCAAATCCCCCCCTTAACCCCCCCCCCCGGAGCCCCACACTCATTCCCTAGTTGGTCACTGTTCCTGAATCATGAGCCAGGATTCATCTGCCCTGGAGAAGAAAGCGGAGGAGTAAAGGAGAGAGGAGGGCTCTTCAGTTCACTGGTGTAATTGTGGCCAAGTCTCTTCATCTGTAAATTGGGGATAAATGTACCCTCACAGGGGCACTGTGGGGTCCATAATATTGCTTCTATGGAGAAACTGCTTGCAAGTTTCAAATAATCAACATCACAATCTTTTGAACACAACCATAAACTAGGTTTGAACTGTTTTTACATATTACCTGCCACTGGAAGAGACACACCTTTATTTCACGGCCAAGAATATGGATTTCAAAATCGATGCTTGACCACCTTTTGGCAGACCAGTGTACCAAGAGCACACCTCACATGAGTAGAATATATATGCCCTAGAAGGCAGGAAGGCATGTATTTTAACCATGACTAATTGTTTTCCCAGGCTGCAAACTGTACAGGCCACCTGGAGGACTTGACGAAGGCCTACAGAAAAAGGAGGGAGACCAGTAATCGGAAATTACCGCAGCTGATTTTACCATTCGTTCCCTTTCTTGCACTATCTTCCCAGAAAGCATCCAGTTTCTCAAAACAGCAGTGATTAGAAGCTTCTTAAAATAAATATAACAGAGACTTGTGCTTTAAAAGACATTTCCCAAAAGTTAAATTCTCATGTGTTTAAACACTGTAAGAATCCAGCACCTTCTGCCACCCACAAGTACAACCTGCCTACGAATGATCCCTTCAGGGCAGTGCAGGGAAACTGTTCCCGTCTCATTTTCTCCGGTCCACTTAGACGGATCAGGGAGACAGACTTGGTGCGGCTCCACATTCTGGTGCTTCATGCCCTCTTCCCAATTTCTGACCAGGAAGGTACTCCCAGTGAAGCGAAGGAAACGATTTGCATGTGTACCTCAGTGTTCCTCAATGAACGTTACACTTACTGACGAAGTTGTTTTTCTTACAATGAAGTTATTCTTGAGTTGACTTCCTGCCTCCCCACCCAGCTCTCTGTGGCCGAGGGTCTCCGTGTATACTCTTCGTGTGTACGAGGTCCTAATTCAGCCTAACGCAGAGAACCGAAGTGGGCTGTTAATATTCACATGCTCGTGGTTAGGGGAGCCGGCACAGGAAAAGGGCCTGTGCCTTCTCCAGTGTGCTCTGTATTTCAAACATGCGAGTAAATACAAGCACATTGTAAGCATTTAAAAGATTTCTTCAACAACACTCGCACAGTTTTTATCTCTTTACTTTGCTGCTTTCTTGGTATCTTTAAGAACATACGATTTTACTCCAATACCAATACATTTGCACAAGTCCCTAACAATTTCATGATTTCAAAACTGTTACACAAGAAAGGGAAATAATTGTGAACTACTTACTTCACACAGAGGGCACTTGCAAAGCACTTTTATTCTAAGTTCCTTATATGAAATTTTCACCTACAGCTAAATACACTGCTCTGACAATTGCGTTTAACTCATTTTTAAGACAAAAAAAATTTAAATAAGGCCGTTCTTCAGTTAAGTTCCTTGATTTGGAACCCATTTAAAAATCTAAAAAGAAATAACAATAACACAAGGAAACTTCAATGCCCCCAAGGCGTCCTGGGATGCAGCGGTGGGGGGAGCGTGGGCACACCCCCAGGCGCGTCCCGCACGGAGGCGGCCGGGAGTGGGGCGACCTCTGGCCTCGTGGGTCCCGAGTGGACAGTGGCATGGCTTTGCGCTCTCCTCTCCCTGCCGGCCACCGCCGGCGAGACACACTTACTGCGCCTGTCAGTATCCGCATCAGACACAGCCGAAGGGAGGCCGGTGACATCACCCAGCTGCCTAGTGGTCTGCGAGGCCAGAGAGGCACCCCAGCGAGGACGCAGACCCTCGACTCCTCAGGGCGCCCGACAAGGCACGGCTGCCTGGGCCGGGGATTGCTGCTCCAACCCTCCTCCTTCCTTGCCTAGGTGGGGCTTGCTCGCCCAGCCCCAGATCCCAGCACCTGGCAAAAGCCGCCCAGGTACAATCGCGCAACAGCAGTCCCTCACCTTCTCCTGGGTCCAGGGGGCCACGCTTCGATTGATCCCCCGGGTTGCCAGGGGCAGGGTGGCCAGCAGCAGCAGCAGGTGGCGGGTGCTCAGGACGCGCGGGTCCCCGCCGCCTGCCATCTCTCCAAGGATGTCTGTGCAAGGGTTCCCTGGGCCGCCGGCGGTCACGAGCCCGGGAACGCGCGATTTTTCTTTTCCTCTTCTCAACCCTTGGGATCGACTATGCCCGCCCC
>PVIA01005469.1:0-66287 GCA_004024845.1 Tonatia bakeri
GCCCCCAGGGGCCTTGGAGCCTCGCCTTGGCCAGCGCCTGGCAGCAGACTTAGAACTGGTGCAGGCAGCATGTCACAGAGGGAAGTTCCAGCCAGGTCCTCTCTGAGGTAAGGGACAGCAGCCCCCTGCTTTGGGAGGCTGCAAGCATGCTTAATTTCAAGAAAGGGATTTTTATCTTGTTTGCATTTCTATACCTGGGACAGGGGGCATTTCTCAGCCCCACAAAAGTGGGTGGACTCTTAAATGTTTTGGTCCAGGTGGGCAAGTTGGACAAATTCAGCCTTTCATCCTTCCCGCCCCACTTAATACCTGGGGCCTGGACCTTCTTACTCATCGGGGAACACAAGTCACCCTGCCGCCTTTTCCTTAGCGGCCACTGTCTGGATTCAGACCTAATTCTCCTAGATCCTTACGTGATCAGGCTAGACAGGGATTAGATTTAGCTAACCAATACCTTCCTTCCAGGCAGCGCACTATCACCACCTGTGTTACTGCGCTATGTCAGCTTACTGTCAAAGGCCGCGACAGAGTAATGTAATTCAGCTTTTCGGCCACAACCCGGCTGTTGCGCCCGTCCCCTCACCCGGGTGTATCTGCGACTCCATAGTCAATCTTTAGAATTCCAGCGCGCGGCTGCTGGTTTTCTAGGGGACCTTAATATTCGTTCACCTGCTGACAAACTTCTGCAAAACCTCCCCACTCTTAGTATCCGCATGGGGGGAAACTAAGCGCCACTCCTACTCCCAAGGCTAGAACCATCTTTATTAACTGTTCAGGAAAAAATGGAAAGCGGCTATCACCTGGAGGGAAGGGAACCAGTGGAAACGTTTTCTTCCTGGAGGGCACTCTTCCACCCAGCGGGCAGAATTTCAGGGGCTATTCTAGCCCTCCAGCACTGGCCCAGGGAGCCTCTTAACTTGGTTTGTAACTCTGGTTATACTGTATTTACACTCCTTCATACGGACCAGGCTCTAGGGAAAGGGTCCGTTGAGCCTCAGTTGCTAAGTCTATTTCTAACCCTGCAAAGCCTTTCATATAAGAGGAAGCACCCCTTATCCGTTACCCATATCCATCTCATTCGGGCTTACCCGGACCTATGGCAGAGGGTAACTCAAGGGCTGATGCCCTTGTCGGCCTAGCAGATACTTTTCAATCTGCGGTAATGTCTCATCGATTTTTTCACCAAAATAGTCAGGCCCTACACGAAGAATTTAATATTCCATGGGCCCAAGCAAAACAAATTATTAGAGAATGTCCAGATTGTCAAGCGCTTTCAAAAGCGCCCCCTACGCTTGGGATTAACCCCAGACAGAGGGTTGCAACCTCGAATGATTTGGCAGACAGATGTTCCTCGTTACCCCCCTTTTGGAAGATTAGAATATTTACATAGATCGGTAGATGCTCAGGTGCTCTACATGCCACGCCCCTCTCCGGGGAGCCAGCAAGGAGTATTAGACCTCACCGGCCCGAGGCCTTTGACCCCGGAGGCCGTCCACAAGAAGTCAAGACTGACAATGGCCCAGGATACATTGCACAAGCCACTTGGACTTTCTTAAAAGAATGGGGAATTCGACATAAAACAGGAATCCCCTATAACCCTACGGGCCAAGCAACTGGTGAAAGAGCTCACCGGACCTTTAGAACATTATTAAACAAACATAAAGGGGGAGCCAAGAAACATCCCCCCGCAATTTAACCATGCTAGTGATGTATATGTAAAATTTTTGCACCTTGTGCAAGACAGGCCTGCAGGTCCGCACCCGTTGGTCTTGTACAGAGATCCATTCGGGGAAGAAGATGGGAAGGCCCAGCTGAACTACTAACTCGGGGAAGAGGGTGTGCTTGTGTTCACTCTCCAGAAGGACCTTTGGAGCTGCAGGCGAAGAGGGTGGTCACATCACAGAAAAGGCTTCCCTGGCCGTGACCCACCTTTGCTCCATTGGAGTCCCCCAATCCAGACTTTTCTAAGTGTGGGTTACTCCTTTAAAGTGGGACTCCAGTCAGCATTCCTGGGCAGATGTCATCGCCTGCGGGGTGCATTCTCTACCGATCTCAAGGGACAAAGGGCCCCACCAGCAGCTCCGTGACATCAGACGCCTCACTGAACAAAAGGCATTCCAGACTCTCCACAGTCCTCTACGATGCCTGGACCCTAAAAACTGGTTTGATGGGCTGAATTTACGAGTGTGGGTCATGGTAGCTTTTGCGTGTTTCCTTGTTTTAACCCTTATTTGTGCTTTGCGATGTATATTGGAAGTTGTTTTCCCAGGATCGCATTCGAAAACAGCAAATAGCAGGTTTCACAGGCTTAACGACCACAATTGATTTTAAAAACAAAAAAGGGGGAGATGTGGGGAACCGCCCTGCCTGGTTTCAGAAGCTGTAACCCCCGCCAGGCTAAGGCTGAGGGAACAACCTTGGACCATAAGCCACCAAGGAGACAAAAGCTTATCTTCCTGGCAGGAGTGCCGCTTCTGCTCCTTTTACTTCACCCTGCCTGGCCCCCAATGCTTGGTCGGTTAGCCAATGACGGGTAAGATTCCCCAAGGAGGGAACAACCTAAAACAGGCACGATCACATGGGAGGCCCCCAAGGAAGGACTTTGGGGTCCACAGCAAAAGGGGGTGATGGGCCCTCACCCTTTGGCCTTGACAAAGCCCGAGTCCTCATTCTGTCTGTGAGAAATCTCCTAATCTCCTGGCTGCCTTACTTCCCTTGCTCCACCTAACCCTGAAACAATGACAGACGGTGGTGCAGCCCTGTGCTGGAAAGGGCGGATTCCCCGGGTGATCAGGCCTAAGAAGAATATGTAAAATCCTGTGAAACCTGCTGTTTAGAATGCTCTCAATTAAATGATAAGGGTCCAAGCTAGAAGTTTGTTCCTCAAAGTTTTTTATAGCTCTTTAGCTATCTGACCCTGACTCAATAGACCCTCAGAGTTCTTTATCATCTATTGTTTGACCCTTACTGCCTGGAAATGATTAATGAACTTTATCTGTATTCCTATGCAAATGAACCCAATAAAAGCCATTGAGGAAAAGGCTCTTGGCCCTTCTCCTTTGAGAGATCGGCCACCTTTCCTCCCCAAGCAGATCATGTCTTGGTAGACTTACTCTCATCCACCGTGGCCAGGGGGGCCCTGCGGATGGAAGCCCCCCCCAAGAAGTGAGCTCTCCCATTCGCGTCAAGTGTCAGCACAGGCGAACTTGTTCAGAAAAGGGAGTAGGGGAGGGGTTGCCAGGGCCCGGCCAGAGGCTGGGGACTGACTGCCGACAGGCCTGCGGTTCTTTTTGGGGTGATGGAAGAAAATGTTCTGGAATGAGATCGTGGTGGTAGTTCAACAATCTTGTGAATGTACTATTAAAAAACAGTGCTAAACTGTACATTTTAAAAATGATGAATTTTATAGTTTCTGAATTACAGGTAAATTAAAGAAGTTTTAAGCAAGCTCTTATGAAGGGCAGTTAGCATCTCCACCGAACGCCTGCCCGGAGAACGGCGGCACGTCCAGGCGTGCGCGGACCAGCTGGCCCCGGCTTGGAGCGCCCTTCCCCCGCCTCGTGTCTTCCAGGGGAACTGCTGGCAAAAATCCTCCTCCAGTGTGTGCGCATATGCGTGCGTGTTTTAGTGTTTGTGTTCACCTACAAATGTCAGATTCCTGCTTTTGAGACTGAAGACCATTTTTACCTCACTTTACAATAGTTAACTAGCCACTCCTTCCTACGAACTACGGGGTAAGAAAACTTACCAAACGAAACACTTAAAGAGGAAGAAAGTGCAGATCCTGTCACGGAGAAGACTGCGTTTCAGTATCTCCAGTTTATTTCAGTGGCGTCCACGCACGCACATGCACACACACGTGTGCGGTGGCGTGTGCCCCCATTATTTCGTAGAAGCATGTAACTCGATACCCAGCAGGAGTCTCTACAGGACAGACGGCCTAGGACTCTGAGGCAAGATCATTCAAGGAAACGGGAGGGGCGGAGAGCATCTACATCCGGTAACATGATTGTAAGGTACTGGCGACAGGCGAATGAAAACAACATCTCTGAACAATTATAATGGACAGAACAAGTCTCCCTTATCCCACTGTGTGACAGCACCAACACCTGTAAACGTGAACACGACTCCCGCGGGCTGCGCTGTCCCACGTCCTCGATTTTGCCACGCGAAGCGTCCACCTCCGCACAGTGACAGCAGAGGCGGCGCCTCCTCCCGCGCTCCGTCCCGCGGCGTGCAGTCTGCAGAGGCCTGGCCTCCCTCCCGTCGCTGCTCCCTGGGTCAGATGCTCCGGTAGTCAGAGCCCCGGGCGACAATGGCGGCAGCTTCCCACTCCACGGCGAAGAACGACACAGTTCCACAAAAGCCGAAGATCACCATGACCAGGAGTTGCCAGGGCAGGAGAAGGTAGTTACTGTAGAAAAACGCCACGGCTGCGCAAATGGACTAGGAACAGAGGAAACAGGTCACAGCACGCACACGGTGACCCGCGCCGCACGGTGAGCCCCGCCCCGCCCCGCCCCGCCGCTCTCTGTGACTGGCAGTCCCTCTGCGCTTCCTGCACCTGGCAAGCACGCCACGTGTCACCAGCGCGCGCACATGCACCACAAACTCCCTGCCCAAGCCGGTAACCCTCGAGCAAGCTGCAGTCTGGTATTAACACAGTGACTTGTGAAAACTGGAACGACAAAGGGCGGTGCAGACGCAGTGAGGAGTGTCCGTGCTGTGAACGAATCCGGGATTACGGAAGGAAGCGTCTAATCTGCATGGGACAGACCAGAGCACATAATCTGTCCTACAAACGGGGAGGCCCAGGCCGCACTCGCTGCTCCCTGATTCTAAATGCAAACCCCTTTAAAGGCTGCCCTGCTTCCATCTAAGAGACATCTAGGAAACAACCCAAAGCACCAGAACCAAGGGCCCACGATCTGCCAGGCGCTCACCTGGACGAACTTGAAGACTGCAAATGCGGGGGCGCTGTCTTCGGAATAGAGAAAACCCAGAATGCTGAGCAGCTGGGTGTTGAAGCAGCTGTCTCCGAGACCCAGCAGGAAACTGCAGAAGATGGCCACTTCTTTGCTGAGCAAAATAAAAATTAATTTAGGATTAGTATCAACAATATTTGCCAAGGCCATTTACAATGTAAAAAGCAACTCACCCACGAAAGCCTTTTACCTTCCAAGTTTTAAACACTCTGAAACAAGAATAAATACTGGAATTTTCAAAGGAAGAACTTCTGTTCAAATGCACTCATGGTTCAAACATGTTCAAACACCCTGGCTGGCGTGGCTCAGTGGACTGAGTGCCGGCCTATGAACTGAAAGGTCATTGGTTTGGTTCCCAGTCAGGACACAGGCCTGGGTTGTGGGCCAGGTCCCCAAATGAGGGTGTGTGAGAAGAAACTGATCAGTGTATCTCTTTTTATTTTATTTTTAAGATTTTATTTATTTTAGAGAGGGGGAGGGAAGGAAAAAGAGAGGGAAAGAAATACCAGTGTGTGCACACCCCCTACTGGGGACCTGGCCGGCAACCCAGGCATCTGCCCTGACTGGGAATCCAACTGGCAACCCTTTGGTTTACAGGCCGATGCTCAATCCACTGACCCACACTGGCCAGGGCATGATCAATGTATCTCTTGCACATCGATGTTTCTTTCCCTCTTTTTCCCTCCCTTCTCCTCTCTAAAAATAAAGAAAGAAAATCTTTAAAAAAAAATGCATTCACGTTCATAGTCCAGCAAACCCGGGCTGTCCAGGGTTTGGGAAGCAGACACTGTTTGGGGCAGGGCTGCTTTACCCCGCGGGTCTGGTCACAGACGTGTCCACGACAACTCTGGAGTCGAGTAAAACCCCTGAAACGCTGAGCTGAGCGTCAGCTGTGAGAGGACCGGCTGCCCTGCCCGAATCCTCACTGTTCTTCCTGGAGGCCCTGACTTCTAGGGCCCACTGCTCCAAAAGGCAGAGGTAAAATATGGATTAGCAGGAGCTCTCAACTCTTTCTGGCTCCACTGCACTTGACAGGTGACCTTATACAAAGATAACAGACTTCCCAGAAGAGGATTAACCGCCCCTCCTCGAAGATCTAGATCCGGTATCCCCGCCCTTCCCCAGACTGCTAGGAAGAGGGCGGCCCCTGTACCTGGATGTGATGTAAGCACGGCTGTCTGTCCCCTCCAGGGGGGCGATGGGGGCGTCCCCAGGCATGTTGAGAAATATTAAATAAAAAGCTACAAAATGCACCAGGATGCCCAGCAGCACAACTGGGTTTCTCCCGAAACGATTGTTCTTGCTCAGCAGGCCAAACAGGCTTCCACCTGCGAAATCAGTGGAGTAGAGAACAGAACCAACTGTGACCGTGAGCACGTTAATCACAATCCTGACTTGAAAAACGAAATGAAGTACACAAACCAATAGCTAATTTAATCAAGAAAAGCATATAAAATAAGGAATAGCTATTGAAACAGAAGTTGTTTTAAAAAACAGAACAGACTTCCAGGTAAGATAAAAAGCAGGGATTGGATCGACCCCGCCTTGAACACACACAGAAAGTAAGGGCGGTGGACTTGATGATGGGACGAATGTCAGGCACCCTCCTCAAGGGCAGGGCCCTCTGGGACACAGGGAACAAAGGGTGAGCCCCGCAACTACCCGGCTGGCTGCCGGAGCGACAGGGACGGCAGGTGAGGACACGCCCCCTGAGCTGAGGAGGCAGAGTGAGAGTCTGGGGCTCCAGGGGGACTAGAGTTCCCAGGACAGGGTGTCAGATGGACGCCGCTCAGACAGTCCCAGAGATCTGCAGAGGTCCCCCTGGTCTCCACAGAGTGCTGACCAGCACAGAATGTGAATAAATCAGCAGAGAACCGGGGAAGAAGCATCCACCAGGGTCAGAGGCAGCAGTACCCACGCTGGGTTGGGAACGGTGCCAGGTCCCACCCGCCAGACGGGAAATCTCTTTCGTGAGCTGGGGTACAGAGCAGGGCATTCCCACACCGAGGGTGCGCCCTTGTGCACGGGGTGTACACAGCTCGGCCCCAGACTGAGCACGGCTCCAGGCCCACCCGGCACATTTAAAAAGCAGGACTGGAATGAATCGCACTCTCCCTTTCCAAGCAAATGAACGGAATCCAAGAACACCGCTCAAGAGTATTCAGAGGGCTGCAAAAACACCCAGTACCCCGCAAGGTGAAGGTCGCAATGTCTGGTCTCCGCACTAGTGGCGGGCATGCAGAGGAGGAGGGAACCTGGACCCATCTCGAGGAGAAAAGGCAGCCAAATGCAGAGTTATCACATGCCCTAGCAGCTCCAGTCCTGGGCAGGTACCTACCCAAGGGAAGTGAAAATGTGTGTTCACACACACCTCATTCCGCCCTGGCTGGTGCGGCTCAGTGGATCGAGAACCGGCCTGGGGACCCAAAGGGCCGCTGGTTTGATTCCCAGTCAGGGCACATTGCCTGGGTTTCGGGCCAGGTCCTCGGCTGGGGGCGTGAGAGAGCCAACTAACTGATGTTCCTCTCTCTCCTCCGTCCCTTTCCCTCTAAAAACGGTAAATACATAATTCAGGTGTTCACAGCGGCATTATTCATAATGGCCCAAAACCCAATGTCCATCAAATGATGAATGGATAAAACGTGGTGTGTGTCCGTGCAACGGAAACTCTTGGTGAGAAAGAGGAACGGACACGTGCTGTAACGCAGAGGACCCTTGAGAATACTCTGCTAAGTAAAGGAAGACAGATGCAAAGGCCGCGGACGGCATGGTGGCGTCTCAGTGAGGTGCCCGGAGCCAGCAGACCTGGAGACAGAGTGGGCTGCTGGCAGCTGCCTGGGGAGGGCGGCAGGGTGTTCCGAGCACGGCCTGGAGTGACGGATGCACAGCCGTGTGAAAACGCCGAAAAACGCTGACCCGAATGCTTCGAACGGGCAACTCCCACAGCACGTGAAGTACCAGTACATCTCAATACAGTCGTAAGAAATAAATAAATGAGCAGGCCCACCCCAGAGCTGTCGTAGAGGTCAGGAACCCTACCCCACGTGCTCAGACACTGAGGTGCTCGGCACCGCTCCGGGCGGGCAGGACGGCGGGGAGCAGAAGCCAGCAGCCCGCTGTCCCTGCAGGGCGACTCCAGGCCCGACAGTCTGAGTTCCCTGTGTTTGCTTCTGTGCGCCGCGCCCCCCCCCCCCCCGAGGACACAAGCTCCGTGTGGGCAGGGCATCTGCCTTGTTCGCACGATGGGTCCACAGTGAAAATCTGTACGTAAGTTCCTCATAGGGGACGCAATATCCGATATACTACGCTGAAAAAATCTTTCTTCAATCCAGAGACACTAGTGCGGCACAGCAAGATACTTGGCCTTTGCCTTGTCCCCTCCCTTCCTGGCACAGGGCTCCTACAACCCTAGGAACTCCCTCAGCATCAGGAGTGGCTTTGTTACCCACAGGAACCCCTTTCCACACGACCAGAGTTTATGTGAACGAGGGCCCCATAAGGAGAGCTGGGGTGGCCCTAGGAAGCGTTGGGGGGGGGGCTGGCGGCCAGAGGACCAAGCGCTGGTTAGAGAAGAGCTGGCCCTCTCAGCCCCACGGTCTTGGGGGAGGGGAGGAGGACAAGGGATGGACCTCACCACCAATGGCCAAAGATGTAATCAACTGTGCCTGCAGGAGGAGACCTCCACCAAAGCCCCTAAACGACAGTTCTGGGAGAGCTTCCAAATGTGGGGAGGATGCCACACCCCACTGCATGGGGACCGAGGTTCCTGGGCTCGGGACCCATCAGGACTGTGTCCTGTGTGCCTCATCAGGCCGTGCATTTCTGTGCCTTAGAGTAACTTAAATACCAAGTACAACGTCTTTCTGGGGGCTGCGGGAACCCCCGAATCCACAGCCCGGTTGGAGAGAAGTGTGGGTAGTCTGGGGACCCAGAACTCACTACTGGTGTCTGAAGTGTGGGCAGATGCCCTCGAATCTGTGCCATGTGATGCTGACCCTGGGAGGCAGAGTCAGAATCGGACCGGACTACTGGACGCCCAGCTGGTGTCAGGCGGCCGGAGAGCAAGTCAGGGAGCCCAAGACACTGTCCTCTCATGAGGACAGGCTGGGAGAGACCGTGTGTTTTCCTACGTATGGTTTGCCCGTGAACCGTTTGGCAAATGTCTTGTAAATCAGTTCTCTTAAAACGGTAACATTAAAAAAACAAAGACATACCCATCTGGGTAAAAATAAGCAGGGAAAGAGAAATTCAAGAACAGCGAGGTGAAGTGCACTTAAAACTTCTATTATAACTTACACTGAGTTAATGCAAAACTTTTTTTTTTCCAAACTAACCTAGGATTTCTCCAATGCCAATGAAGATGCCGGAAAGTCCAATGAGGCTCTTCTCTTCCGTCCCAAATTTGTTCACGGCACCAATGCAGGTCCCATACACACCGGAGAAGAAAGTCAACTCCAGACCTTTGAAAAAAATCAGATTTAACTCATACGTTCACTCCCCCCCCTTTCCTAGTTTTGCTCCAGGCCTCGGAGCATGAGCTCTGCCCGTCCCGGACCAGCACAAAGCAGTGACCGCTCCGGCCGCGACGCCGCTCCTGAGCGCGGCGTGGGCTCGCGCGGCACGGCCGACGGGACGGACTGGCCACCAGACGGCCGAGGTCGCACGTTTCAGGCAGACATGTCAGCTCCGAGAGGCAAAGACACCCTTGCGTTACAGGCCGTCACCCTGTGTGTGGACAGGACGTGAGCAGAGGCCGACTGACCTAAACCTGCAGCGCCTTCCCGAGGGCGCAGGAAGGTCCACCTGGAAAACCAACACGTACTGTCCACTTTTGCTTAAAGACACAATCACCTTTTAATTAAACCCTTTTTCCCAAGAGAAAATTTCAAACAATTGAGGTAAAAATTAGGGCAGATTAGTAGAAGACCTGATTCCTAAATGTTACAAACCTTCTCTGAATTTTAAAGATGTTTAATATTTACTCGATTTCTCCTAAAAAATGTTTTATGCCTATGAGGCAGAAAAGGACAAAAGTATTAATTGGCACATTACAGTACTTTTTTTTAAGATAACTTTTTTAAAGATTTTGTGTATTCGGAGGTTTGATCCCCAGTCAGGGCACACACAAGGATCAATCAAGAATGTCTCACCCTTCCTTCCTCTCTCTTCTAAAATTAATGAAAAAATATTGTATATTTATTTTTAGAGAGAGGGCGAGAAACATCAATGTATGGGTGCCTTTTGTGTGCCCCCTACTGGGGACCTGGCCCGCAACCCAGGCAAGTGCCCCGACTGGGAATCAAACTGGAGACCCTTTGGTTCACAGGCTGGCGCTCAATCCACTGAGCCACAGCAGTGCCTTTAAGACAAAACAGATTTTCTCGTCATTGGTAAGGCCTAAGAATACTCCACCCGTTACCACATCACACACCTGGTAGTGAGCCACAGAGATCATTCCTTCTCATCAGGAATTTCCCTGATCCACACAAAACGACGAAGATTCACTCACGCTACTTTCCGCAGTGCTCTACTCTGCCCGACATCACGGGCTGGGATGAACCATGCCCGGGTTCTAAGCCTGTGTGTGCAAGTGTCCCCACGGAGTGTGGGTGGCCCTGCGCCTTGCAGCGCAGGTGACACTGGGCAGGTGCCAGGCCAGCTTAGGGCCCAGTTGTTTCTCCTTCTGCCCTTTTAGGAGGGAGTCATATGTGACGGGGTCCCACAACTGGCCAGACACTCGGAGAGAGACAGACCCAGCCCGCAATCTGACCCCTTCAGACCAGCACACGGGACTCTCTGGACCAGGCTGCTCTCCAAGAGACCGCACCCCCCGCACCCCCGAGCCCTCCCGAAGTGGCACTGTGCCGCACCCAGGCAACGTACAGAACCATGAGAAAGAGTAGCATGGCGGCTGCTTTTAGCTCTTATTGTCATCACTCAGCAACAGAAAACAAGACGGAACCCAGGAACTCCCGGCGCTCACCTGTGTAAGCAGTCGTAATGCTCAGAAGGAGCATCTCCTTGGTGACGCACAATTTAAGAGACTTTTCTGTTAAAAAGAAAGAAAGAAAGAAAAGAGAAAGAAAACATTTTTGGGAGTACTTGACTCAATTTCAATTAATCAAACAAAACTTCTAAAACATTTATTCCACCATAACACTCCTTGGTCAATAATGCAAGGAAGTCAAAAATAAATAAAAAAGAAAAAATAATGTAAGTAAACACACTGGGACAGAGGTTAAGGATTCAGACGGAAATGCTTAAGGTGCGAACTGAATCTGCCCCATAAACACCGTTTAGTCCAAGCATTCAAACACACTCTAGGGCCGTGTTTCTCCAACACGGTCTCCAGCGCTAATCAAAAGAAAAAAAAGCACCAAATGGAGAAAAGAAATAGAATCAAACAAAACCCCAGAATATTCTAACAGCCCTGATTGCAGGCCAGGCTATCCCAGGAACCGACAGCT
The DNA here is from genome assembly GCA_004024845.1 of Tonatia bakeri. Taxonomy (NCBI): domain Eukaryota; kingdom Metazoa; phylum Chordata; class Mammalia; order Chiroptera; family Phyllostomidae; genus Tonatia; species Tonatia bakeri. Next base: position 11,453 of record PVIA01005469.1, read on the forward strand.
GGTGAAGCGCCAGCCCCCGAGGAACTGCCGCCTCGGAGCAGCCGGACACGCGTCCTGGGTCTCACTGGCACTGAGGACGAAGCCCAGTCCTGCGCACTCGGTTACCATCCCTTTACTGTTTGTGTTCGTGCTGCTCAACTGGGTTGAGATCTGCGATGGGAAATGCATTCCTAAAAACTGTGTTTTAACCGCCTTTCTAAACTGGCTCACGTTTCATAACTTAAGGCCACCCCTCTAGTACCCGCAACTCACAGAGGACGCAGCCTTGAGCTCTTACTCAGCTGCTGCTGTGAGCCTGACTTCAGTCCCAAACTCTGTCCACAACTCCTCCGCCTGCAAAGGCGCCGCTTTTCCAGCCTCACTGAGACACAGTCAGACTAAATGCAGTGTTTCTACAGATTGCTTTCACGTTTTTCCAGAAAAAAATACATGATCAATAAAAAGTTTGAAACAATTTTTTTAAGAGAGGGGAAGGGAGGGAGAAAGAAAAGGAGGGAAGCCTCAATGTGTGGTTGCCCCTCACGCGCCCCCTACTGGGGACCTGGCCTGCAACCCCGGCACATGCCCTAAGTGGGAATCGAACCAGCGACCCTTTGGTTCACAGGCTGGCGCTCAATCCACTGAGTCACAGTGGGCAAGGCTAAAACAAATTTTTAATTAAAAAATTATATTAACAAAGCAGGGTTTTTTTTGAATAATCATAAGACTTAGTTAACAAAAAGAAAGTTTAAAACATAATCTAGTATGATTCGATAAGGGCAATTACACATCATTATACATTTGCCCGAACCCGTAAAATGTGCATCAGCAGTGAACCCTGAGGGAAACCACAGATGCCGCGTGACAGTGATGTCAACGCAGGGTCACCGATTGTGACAAAGGCACTGCTCTCTCGGGGGCGACACCGACCATGAGCGAGGCTGTGCGTGTGGGGGTGGGGTACGTGGGCACTCTCTGCGCCTTCCTTCCGACTCTGCTGTGAGCCTAGAACTGCTCTAAACGTGAGTCTGCTTAAAACACGCATGCTTAATTTAAAAATGTTTTTAAAGAGAGAGAGAGAAACGCTGATTTTTATTGCTCCAATCACTGGTGTGTTCGCTGGTGCTCCTGGCACGCACCCTGACTGGGGGGTCGGACCCTCTGCCTCGTGCACCGGACGACGCTCTGAGCAGCGGAGCGACCAGCCAGGGCCCTCCAGGGACTCTGACCAGCAAGCTGCTAGACCCGCGAAGCTGAACGCCGGCCCTCTGACCGGTGACCGCCCGTCTCCCTGGGGCAGTCAGGCCACATCCCTTTCATGACAACACACAGCCTAACGGATAATCACGGGGGCATTCCTGAAACGGAAGAAATGCACACGAGGAAAACCTGACAAAACAGCCCTAATGATGGCACACGCATGTGTGCCAGCTGCAGACCCCCATGCCACGGGCCCTTCTAAAAACAGAGGCTGCAGGAATGCCGGCCAAAAGCTGGCGTGCTTCGTGTCGTCTGGCCACGGCAGGGGGACCGAGGTTTGTACCCCAGCCGCAGGCGACCAACGGGCCCGCCACTACCGTCGGACAGGAGCACAGGGCTGGGCCGACCGGGGGCTCACTGACAGCAGGCGGCCCCCAAGAGGCCGCTCCCTCCCAGAGAAGAGCCGCCACGGTCAGGCCCTCCCTCCTCCGGACACAAAGCCGTGGAGAGCTGCAGGCAGAGCAAAGGATCGACCCACGCCAGGCCTCCTTAGACTCAGGGGCCGTGGCTGCCCGACTCCGAAGGGGCCGAGGGACGGCCGTCGCAGGGATCGCCAGCTCTGCCGGTCAGACAGTTTGGGCTCAAACCCCAGCTCAGTCCCGTGCTTGCCGTTTGACCTGGGTGGGCAACTCTCTGCCCCCAGTGTCTCTTCTCTACAACGGAGACCAGGACAGGCCACGTCTACCGCTCTGTCACGCATGCCACGCGGCACTCAGACTTGCTGCGAGAATGAGACACGCAGAGGTTTGGCCTGGAGGACCCTGCACAGAGAGCGCACTTGTCCCCACCACTCCAGGGTCGCCAGACGCCACTCCCTTGTGGGGGGGGGGAGAAGGGGCCAGACCACACGGTCTGTGTCCCCACCTTCGCAAGTGAACACCCAGCTCCTGCGCTCCTTGCAGCCCCGCCGCCCTCACCCCGAGTGGGCAGGCTCGGACATCAGCCCCGCCCCTCCCGTCCCCACGCTACAGAGGTGTGCCACTTTCCCAGACACGCTGCACGCCCGGAAAAACGAAAACACCGGGGTACCCTCAACCCAAAGTGAGCAGGGAAAGGAAGGGCCGATGCCGAGGTCGTCCTGAACTGTCGTCGGTCCTCGAGTTTCAGGACTCAGAAGACACTTACTGAACGCGTCTGCTGCCTTTGTCATGTTGTTCTGGGCAGACCTGGTGACAGAAAAGAAAACACACCAGTTTTTGTCTCCTGGAAACTGGAGAGAGAACAAAAAGACCTATCACACTTTTACTGAAGTTTGTAGTTCTGTCTCCGCATGGCCTGGCAAACACTCTAGTGCCCCGCGGTGCTCTGGGCTCCTGAGTCCCTTCACGACCCGTGACCCTGCTTCAGAGCACGTGGTCCAAGTGCCACCTGGTGGCTCTTCATTAACAATGGGGCACAGTTCTGTCATACTCGATTTACTGCCCACGTCCATGCACGTGGTTCTCACAGAACCTCCTCCACGGTGCTAGCTTCACCCTTGAAAACAATCTGTGGGGATTCAGTTTTCCGCCACGCCCACTCTGTAAAAGTAAGTTCTTCAGCGTTGAAATTCTTCAAGAGCAACGCCACCACCTGCGGGCCGTGACCGGGCGCGGTACAATCTGTCCGTCAGAAACGCGGGCTCCGGGGGCCCGAGCACCGCTTTGTCCCTCATCAATCGCAGGGTTTTAAACACGTGCCTCATTCCAGTGTTTTGTCTCCTCGCTTAGAAAACAGGGACACGACCACTCCCTGTGAGAATTAAATAAGCTGATGTAATGTAAGTGCAGTCTTTAATTACGATGATGGTAAGAAAGATTTTAACTAAGAATGCACTTCTTAGCCCTGGCTGGCGTAGCTCAGTGGATTGAGCGCGGGCTGTGAACCAAAGCATCGCAGGTTCGATTCCCAGTCAGGGCACACGCCTGGGTTGCAGGTCATGGCCCCCAGCAACCGCACATTGATGTTTCTCTCCCCCTCTCTCTCTCACTCTCTCTCTCCTTCCCTCTCTAAAAATAAATAAATAAATAAAAATCTTAAAAAAAAAAAAAAAAAAAAGCACTTCTTGTCCTGGCTGGGTAGCTCAGTCAGAGTGTCATCTGGCAGCTCAAGGTTGCCAAGTTCAATCCCTGGTCAGGGCACGTACTAGCAGCAACCAATGAATACATCAGTAAGTAGAACAACAAACTGACGTTTCTCTCTCTTTCTCCCCCGCCTCTAAAAATCAGTAAGTAAAATTAAAAAAATAATAAATAAAAAATTTTTAGCCCTGGCTGGTGTGGCTCAGTGGATCAAGTACTGGCCTGCAAGCCAGGGGGTCGCCGGTTCAATTCCCAGTCAGGGCACATGTCTGGGTTGTGGGCCGGGTGCCCAGTTGGAATTCATGGGAGACACCACAAACTGATGTTTCTCTCCCCCTCTTTCTCCCTCCTTTCCCCTCTCTCTGAAAATAAGTAAGTATATTTTTTAATTTTTTTAAAGGTTACATTTCTTAGCCCTCCAGTCAAAAGGGCCATACCTACTTCTCCTGTATCTTTAAATGATTCTGATTACAAAAAAAAAAAAGAAAGAAACCTAATGGAGAGCTAATTGATTTACATAAATAAATGACTGATACAAAAAAGGTAGTGTGCTCTAAACCAACAGGAAAACTTTTTCTTCACTGTAAAAACTCACGCCTTCCCTGAAAGCAAACAACTATTCAGACTCAATTCCGTAAACAGCACCCTCGTCTTGTAGTCGGACAGCGTCGGGTTCAGGCATCTCCCACGCCAGGCCTCCCGCAAGGCGGACGACAGGCGGCCAGAGCGCGGCCCTCGGGGGCACGGCCCTCACTCCCAGCTCAGGCCGGTGAGGCCGGAAGGAAGCCGCCCGGGACAGGAACTCTGAAACCGGCCCCGGTCGGTCCGCAGGTGTGGGGCGTAGGTGGGGGCCACCTCCGCTCCTCTCCCCAATTTGCTTGAAAACTTTTCCCTCACGTCCGCCCAGTCTCAAACATCACTCAGGCTATAAAAGGACTGGTAACCTCTAGTCTAGATCTACTCAAAACACATTTCCAGAGCAAAGAAAAGGAACGTCTCCAACTTCTTACTCATTGATTTCCAGGTCCTGGTCATCAGAAGATTCATCCTCCCCCAGGATGTTTTCAGAGTCCGGTTTCCGGATGAGAAAGAAGAGAACGGTCCCCACGAGGCTAATCACTGTCAGGGCAATAAACACCGTTCTCCGGTCACTCTCTGTGGGCAGAAAGCAGACAGAGGTGACCACACGGACACCTGCGGGGTCGGAACGCTGCCCAGAGCCAGCGTGCAGCCACCAACCGCTTCCCGACTACATTTTTACTTCCCAGCCGGGCACACGCCCGGGTTGGGCTGGGTCCCCAGTGGGGGGCGCACGAGGGGCACCCACACATTGGTGTTCCTCTCTTTCTCCCTCCCTTCCCCTCTCTAAAAATAAATAAAATCGGTTTTTTTTTAATTATTTTTTTTTTTACTTTATTACATCAGTAAAAACCTAGGGCAAGGAGAGAAACAGGGTATCTATACTTTTGTTTTTCAGTTAGCGGAACACTAATAAGCAAAAACAAAACAAAAAAAGCACAATAACTTAATCACGTTCTTTCCACCGAAGGTACAGACAACACAAGAATTCAAAAGTCTGACAACTGACCCGGACACTCACGGGCACAGCACGACCCTCCCACCCCGAGATGCCACTGGAGGCGTTGGCTGCCACCCAGCTACGTGATACCATCCGAGGGGAAAGTGACCGAAAGCTAAAATCTGAGAAGACTCAAGGCACCAACGTGCACCAGAACAATTTGGAACCAAGCAGCTACGGGCATTTCTGTGAAACTGCTGTTACACTTTACGAAGAATATCTGCGTAAAACAAACCTGATATTTGAGTTTTCCCTTGCCAAGCAAAGTATATGTAGAGATTTCCAAAGAACAAGCTGAGGGAAAAAAAGGAAGAGAAGCATGTCGGGAAATTACTTTCATATTTCTAGCTTTCTAAGAATGTTTCCATTATTTGTTAAAGAGAGAGAGAGAGCTGGAGGCATTACCTAATTTTAAAAGTATCTACCTGCCCTAGATCATTTAAGTGTCGACTCCACCCTGGCTCTTCCTGACAAACGCAACTGACCCAGACTGGAGCGCAGCCTCCCTCACGTGACAGTGACCTGACACGGAACTGCCCTGCCAGGACGTCTTGACTCACGCTGAAACACGTGACGGGTTATCGGAACACTGGAAGTGACTCCCTGGAAACAAGCGCATGCTACTTCTAACATCTTCTATTTCAAAGAATCTATGAAAAAATTCTGTGACTTAGTTATTTGCATCTAATCAGATGCTTCTGCCATCGTCCCTAGAGAAGAAATCACTCACACTGAAATTTAAATCTAAACATTTGCATCTGTTAAGCCTTAGTCAAGCCAAAATTTCAGGCAGGACCCAGGAGGGTCAGGGACAGACTCGGAGGCACGATGACTGTGGCTGCCTTTAGGAAACATCTAACCTGCGCTGCGGTGGCTTAGCCAGGTATTTATTAACAGCTACCAGGCCGGGGGCTTGGTCAGGAGGGTGAGGCCTCTGGAATGCAGATAACGAAGGTTTAAATCAGATCAGTTACTTAACTTTGCAGCCTCTCTTCTCTCCTGTTTGGGTCCTCTCATCTCATGAGATTGTGAAGATTACTGAAATTAAGTCATGAACCCAGTAGCCCCTGAAATACAGCCAATGCTAAATGTATTACGGTTACTATTAGTTTGTATCTAGTACTCACAGGTTCCGATACATTTGAGGTTGATTCGAGCGTTACAAGTAATTTCATACAATTTTTAATCTGTATGCGGCCAGGGACTTAAGGCATACAACACAGAGCTGGGTTTTCAACACAACAAAGATCTGAAACTGTGGTGTGACCAAAAAAAAAAAAAATTACAGGGAAGACTGAGCTGCAAAAGGATTACTTCTTAAACCCTACCTGGACTGTAGCAGGGCCCAGAAAATCCCACTGTTTCTCCCAATGGTGTGCTCATCTGAGTTTATGGTCAGGCAGTTTCCTTGTGCCGTCCAGAGCACTGAAATTCAAACCAGGGATTATCCGGGAATGAGCTCCCTGAACTTTACACACGACACGCGCAAGCATGACCTCCCAGCGAAGCCCCAGGACACGCAGAAAACAACATCACAATGCTTACCGGCAGCCGCGATTCCGATGAAAACAGAGGCTGTGTAGAAGGACCACGTGAAAGGCTGGATAAAAACGGCAATGTACATGCTAAAACATAACAGGTCAACAGCACATTACAGTCGAACGACCCCCGAAACAGCACGCCACGCGAGCCCTCCGGGGATCAACGTGCAGGGCTCCTCCGGGTTGAGAACAAAGCCAGATGAAAAAGGACAGGTGTGACCTCGTTTCTCAATTTACTGGCTCAAATCTGTAAAATCACACACTCAGAAAGGTTTGCAGCTGGCCTTTGCCAAGGGCTTAGCCCACGAGAAACGTTTAGGCACGTCGTTTGAACTCCTTCCTGCTAGTCAACTTGATATAAAACGTAATATTATTTCAGGGGAAGTTCTTTCAACTCTTGTGGAAAGAGACTTTTGGATGCTATTTGCATTACCAGTAAAACAAGGGCAAACACACAGGCACGCAGCCTCACTAAAACTGTCATCCCGGGCGTCAAGAAGAGAGCCGAACCCCTAAGCTAGCGGCTCTGTTCTCTCTGACCCGAGTGGGCGAGGCCCTGCCAGAGGCCTGCGTGTGCCTGGAAGAGGCTGAAGGTGTCCTAGGAAAACGAGCGGGAGACAGCCGGCCACTCACCTGTAAAACAAGCCGCTGGCGAACATGGAGAGCTGGGGTCCCACCACGGCGACCACGGAGGGCGTGATCAGGTTCGAGGCGGAGAACACTCCGTAAATGATGGCCATGCTGCAGCCGCGCCAGGAAGACAGAACACAGCTCCTGAGGCGCCGACGCAGAGGCTCCCTCCCCCGGGCTGCTCAGTCTGCAGCGGCCTGCAGTGCGCACCCACGCTCTAGCCGGCACTGACCCTCGCACCGGGTGCCGCCTGAGAAGTGCTCACTTCCGCAGAACGCTGCGGCTCACCCAGGGTGTGCTTGAGTACGTCTGCTTGGATGACGTGGTTTCCATGTGCTGGTAAACCACCGTTACAGCTAACACACAACACGTCCCAGGCACGTGCCGAGTACTTTGTACACGTTTCTGCCGTTACTCCTGCAGCTCTGCAAAGAAGGGAGAGCTGTCGCCCTCACTTTACGGAAAAGATCACTGAAACAGAGGGGCCAAGCCACCTGCCCGAGGCCCACCTGGGCACCCGGCGGACGGCGGGGCCCAGGGCCGTCCCTGGGAACCTGACTCCTGAGGCCTCGGCCACCCGTCTGCGCTGCACACTTAGCCTGCAACTCCCGGCAGCAGCACGCAGTCTCACTGCTAAAAATAGCAGGCAAGGAGTCACGACTTGCTGCAGCCGGAGTTCACTTCGCTCGGCCCGGCGGTCTCACTGAACCTTACCCAGCTACCACAGACCCGGCCTGCCTGACACATGTCTCATGACCAAGTGTGACCGGAACCATCTCGAAGGCCCTGAATTCAACTACTGCTTACAAATCCAGAGTAAGTTCTTCTCTGGCACTTATGAATCTCCCAAATGTTCCTCTATTTGCTCTTTAGATGATGCAGAACACAAAGCGCTCCAGAAAGTGGCGGTTTGATCAATCCTTGAGAAAAACGGACGTTCGTCCGCAACCCCTTCCTCTCAAACATCACAGGCGAGGTCAGACTTGGACGGGCCATCGGGTGTGACTTCGACAGGTGGGGGGCCCACACCCCGCTCTCTCAGCGCGGAGAAATTAAGGGGCCCAGGTGGGCTCGGACGCAGGCACACGTGACACTCCCAGCTCCTGTCACCGGGCACCCGTGACTTACGATGTGTGCTCCGTGTGCAGAATGGGGACCAGCCGCCCGATAACAATCCAAACGCTCCTGAGGACAGCGCATGAATCATCTCGACACGACAAAAACGGAAAGGCCAGATGTCTGAAGAGTCCCGTAAGACCTGGGAGCTGCAGTGTCACGGCACTTGAGCGCCTAGTAAACGCCGGCTGCCGGGCGCCATCGGCTGAGCAGGGACACCCGGCTCCGCGGAGCGCCCGGCCTGAGACGGCGCGGCAGTTCGGCCCGGAAGCCCGGATTTCAAACCCGGCGTCTGCACGGAACCGAAACCCGTCGCCCTCGTTCTATTACGTTCCCCCCAATAATCTAGATAGAGGCGGGCAGTGGCTACTCACTCATCCCGAGTATTCTACTGCCCGCGCTTTGATGGGATTTCAGCAACCACGGCAACATAAAAAGTAAAACCCGTTACCCAGTAGATACCTGGTGTATCCGCTGCCGTGGAAGTCGGTGCTATTCAAGCTCCGGATGACAGTTTGCTGTGCAGAAGACAAAACTAATCAACAACCAGAGGGAACGGTTTAGCAATCCCCCTCCCCCTGGAAAGTCTGCACATACTGAGAATACAGTGAAAACTGAAGATGATCAATACTTAACACACCGAGGTAACTACGGGAGAAGAACAGAAAAAACTACAGAACAAACCAATGACGGGGCGGAGGGGGATTTAAACTGTGCCGTGGGGTTTACTGCCTGAGCTCTCCCAGTGCAGTGCAGACCTCAGTGCAGGGAAAGAAAATAGGTCAACATGCAAACCCAGAGTCAAATCAGAGGAATAAACGTCCCCATATGTTAAAAAGAAACGCCTGACACATGAAGTCGAACCAAACCATAAAAAACGAGGAAGGCTGTGAAAATGAAAGGCGCAGTGTAAGCGCGCCGGGGGGGACCATTAGCGCCCACTACCCTCCCCGGAATGCACTGAGGAGCACTTCCAGGAGAAGCAGCAGACCCCAACTCACCGCCACATTCCCACAAGTTTGAAAGGCGGTGAACATAAACATAAAGGCAAGTCCCAAAATAACGATGTTGAACAGCTTTTTCGATTCCGGGGACATCGTGGCTCAAGGCTGCCGGAGGCCGGCGGCAGGCGCGGGCAGTCGGCTTTGCTCGGGGCGGGCCCACTGCCGGTCCCGGGGGACTGGAGAGACGGCGCGAGCAGGCGGACGATCCGGGAGCAAAGTGTCCTCGGGGCGGGCGGCCGACTTCCAGTCCTCGGATCAGAATCCCGGGCGAAGGGCGCAGCTCTCCCCGCCCGCACGACTAGGACGTTCCTAAGATACGACCGAGTAGGGAAGAGTCCGACACCCGGAGAAGCGCAGGACCGTGGCCGCCTCAGGCGGAGGGGCCCGCGAGGGGGATCCAGGGGCCAAGGGCGAGCTGCAGAGGCCGGCGCGGCCCCGCCCGCGCGAACCGGCCCGGAGCGACGCGGGTCAGGCGACCCGGTCACCTGACCGCAGCCCTGGCGCCGCCCGCTCGGCGCGCTGGGAAACGCAGTCCCGCCGGGCCCGAGAGTGGAAGGAGCGTCGCGAGAGCTCGCTGGCCCGAGGGGAGCGGAGGGGAGCCTGCTGGGGGTGGCGGAGGGGGCTGGAAGCGGAACCGAGCCAAAGAGGGGGCCATTGCGAGAGGGAACCGGGAGACCACACAGCGGGGTCTGAGGCGACAGGGGACAGAGACGCCAGTAGGGAAGGAGTATGCCCTCTAACGGAGCTGGAGCTGAGGCCCAAGCCGCAAAGCTGCGCGGAACTCGAAAACCGCGTGGAAAAGAAGGCGGGGCCCGAAAGGGGCCACCTCCTCTTCCTCCTGTCCCGGAGCACCCAGCGGAAGGAGCGTTTCGCGGGCTTTCCAACTGCCAGCAAACGCCGCTCCCCCCTCCCGGCAGCAGTGACTCCGCGCTTTTCCCAGCTCTGCGCAGGCGCGCCAGAAAGGGGCGGGGCACGCCGCAGGGACGTTGCGGGACCAGCCAATCTGAGGATTCATTTGTGGGTGGCGCGGGCGCCATTTTGTGAGGGGGACTATAAATACGCGCTGGGGCTGGCCGCTTGCCCAGTCGCTCGTGTGCTGCGGTGGTAGGCCGCTGCTGTCGTCTGTTGGACTTTAAGAAACGTCTCCACGCGGAGGCCAACTGCCGGAGGGGAGGCGCGGCGTGCCGCCGAGCTAGTGTGCGGAACCCGCTGCCGCCTCGGCCGAACGTGCGGGCCCGCCCAGTGCGTTAGATTTTAGGCGCGCAGTCTCAGGGCCCGGCCGACTCCCCCGAGCCATGAGTTACGGCCGCCCGCCCCCCGATGTGGAGGGCATGACCTCCCTCAAGGTGGACAACCTGACCTACCGCACCTCGCCGGACACTCTGAGGCGCGTCTTCGAGAAGTACGGGCGCGTCGGGGACGTGTACATCCCGCGGGACCGCTACACCAAGGAGTCCCGCGGCTTCGCCTTCGTCCGCTTCCACGACAAGCGCGACGCCGAGGACGCCATGGACGCCATGGACGGGGCCGTCCTAGATGGCCGCGAGCTGCGGGTGCAGATGGCGCGCTACGGCCGCCCCCCAGACTCGCACCACAGCCGCCGCGGCCCGCCACCCCGCAGGTACGGGGGTGGCGGCTACGGACGCCGGAGCCGCAGGTAAGTGGGGAGGGGCCCCGGCTGACTCACAAAGGCCCTCGGGGACACGTGGTGGCGGGCCGGGGCTGCGGCCCCTCGCCGCGGCCCCGCGACCCACCCGACCACCCGCGGCGGCGGGCAGGCCTGCCCGGGCCCGGGCGAGCGCGGCGCGCGGCCAGGGAAATGGCGCCTGGCGGCGAGATAATGGCGGGCGGGCGGGGCGCGGCCGCTCGCGGAGCCTGACGCCTGCTGTTTCCGCCCGCAGCCCGAGGCGGCGTCGCCGCAGCCGGTCCCGGAGTCGGAGCCGGTCCAGGTCCCGGAGTCGCTCTCGCTACAGTCGCTCCAAGTCTCGGTCTCGCACTCGCTCGAGATCGCGGTCAACCTCCAAGTCCAGGTCGGCGCGAAGATCCAAGTCCAAGTCCTCCTCGGTCTCCAGATCCCGCTCGCGGTCCCGGTCCCGGTCCCGGTCCAGGAGCCCCCCGCCCGTGTCCAAGAGGGAGTCCAAGTCCAGGTCGCGCTCCAAGAGCCCCCCCAAGTCTCCGGAGGAGGAAGGAGCGGTGTCCTCTTGAGCGAACGGTAATGTCCGCGGGGTCCGAGGCACATGGCCGAACTGAGGGGGTTGCGTAGCTTTCTGTCCGCGTGAGTAGAGTGGCCCCGACGTCGGGAGCGCTGCTCCGCGCTGGCGCGGCCCTGGGAGAGATTCTGAAGAGGGGTCTGCAGAGAGGATGTGTTTAAACTTAGATGTTTGTGGCTGTTTCGTAAACTGTTTGAGACCTATTAATGAAAATGACTATTTCTTGCTGTTTTTATCCAACGTCTGCATTTTCCCCTTTAAGCTGCGGTCTCCTGTTTGATAAAAGAATATTGGCCAGTATTGCAGACTTTAACTGGTTTGGCTGATCCTCCAGGGACCAGTTTCTGTGGGCGTGTGTTGGAGCAGGTTTGTCTTTAAACGTTAAAGACGCACTATCCTCCTAGAGAAGCCGTCGGTCCAACTCTTGTTGGCCGACCGGGATGCACTTTCTAGCGGATGTGGCAAACGAATCACAAAAAGAAGCAATGAACTTTGGAACCCAAAAAAGCTGGCAGGTATTGCACCGGGTGGGGAAAGGATAGTGTGTCTTTAACTCAAATTGTTTGGTCCTATTTTTTAAAAGGAAGGGCCCTGAGTAGCTCAGATGTTACAGCACTGTTCTCAATTGCCAAAAGTTTTGTTTGAAAACTAAATTTATCTTGAAATAGACTGTTTTTTCTGATTTCAAGTTGTTTGGTTTGGATATTTGGACACAGCCCTCTTTTTTTTTTCTTTTATTTTTTTCTTTTATTTTTTCTTTTTCCCCCTTTAATATTTTCCACCTTGGTTATTTGGCCAAGCAAGCACAGACTTGTAGGTGCTGGTGGTAGCCTCTGTGAGCATTTCCTAGTTGGGGCCTTTGAGACACTGAGGATGGCCGGTGGAACCTTTCTGTAACCGCCTCGTTTCCCCGGAGCCTCACTTAGCACGCACCAGCCCAGGGTGACGCCGCGGCCGCTGCCGGGCAGGCTGACCTTGCTTCTCTTCAACCTAGATGTGGCGCCAGGCAGCGGGACACCCCCGGGAGAAGGACCACACGCTCGTCCGCCGCGGAGTCCTTGGAACAAGCAACTGGCTATTGAAAAGGTTATTTTGTAACATTTGTCTAACTTTTTACTTGTTTCAAGCTTGGCCTCAGGTGGCAAGCTTCATTTTATGTGCCATTTTGTTGCTGTTATTCAAATTTCTTGTAATTTAGTAAGGTGAACGAACTTCAGATTTCATTATTGGCTTGGATATTTGAGGTAAAATTTCTTTTTTGTTTATATAGTGCTGACCTTTTTTGTTTGAAATTAAACAGATTGGTAAACCAAATTTGTGGCCTCCTGACTTTTAAGGAAACATGCAGCCATTACCACAGCCTAAAGCTGTCAAGAGATTGACTCGGCATTGCCTCCATTCCTTAGGGTTAGACCTGCAGACCTGGTGTAGATTTGTCTGTGTGTTACTTATCTGCAGATCTAGATGGTAATCTGAACCCAAATTTGTATAAAGACTGCAGGTGAAAAGACTTGATTATTTTTTTTGAAAGGATTGTTTACCAAACACAATTCTAATCTCTTCTCTTGTGTATTTTTGTGCACTAGGCGCAGTTGTGTAGCAGTTGAGTAATGCTGGTTAGCTGTTAAGGTGGCGTGTTGCAGTGCAGAGTGCTTGGCTGTTTCCTGTTTTCTCCCGGTTGCTCCTGTGTAAAGATGCCTTGTCGTGCAGAAACAAATGGCTGTCCAGTTTATTAAATGCCTGACAACTGCACTTCCAGTCACCCGGGCCTTGCATATAGATTACGGAGCATACAGTGAGCACATCTAGCTGGTGATAAATACACCTTTTTTTCCTACCCCCACTCCACCAAATGGTAAAAATGATCATCTTCATGTATGAACTTAAACATGAAAAATGTTAAGGAAGCAAATGGTTTGTAACTTTGTAAGTACTTAAACATGGTGTATCTTTTTTGCTCATAAATATTCTGTACTATAACCATTGTTTCTATAGTTTAATTAAAACATTTTCTTGGTGTTAGCTTTTTCAGAATATGTCTGTCTTTTTTCCTCCCTTTATTTGAAAGACCTGTGCAATTTTCTGTGAATGTTACTGACTGTATCGTTTGAGAATAAAATGTTTAGCTGACTTTTTCAAAGTGGAAATGCTAGTTCAGAACCCACCATCCCTGAAACCAATGTCCTAAGGTAGCACTTTTGAGTTCAGGGGTACTCCTTTTTCATCACCTAAATTATGCCCTGTTTTAATAACTCAGGAACAATCAGTCCTTTTCTTAAGTGTTTTAATTTGTTTCATGGCTATGGAGCCCACGGATGTTGCCCAGGTGACCCACCACCATGTAAGGCCAACAGCTGGACCATCTTTGGGCCCGCTGCTTGCACTGTCCAAGAGGCCGGAGTGGTCCGGGTCCCAGCTGGCAAGCCAGGTTGCTAACTGGCTTTGGGACTCCCAAACAGCTTGTGGGGGTAGTTCAGGGACTGCCCTTGGCCAAGGAGATGACCAGCATTTCAACAGTGTGTCTTCCCGGGAGGGCAGACTCTGCTATGTCGTCTTTGTCTGCATCAAAGGACGCCAGAGGGATGTGGACACACTTCATGTCCCACTTGTAGAGCAAAGCTTCAAGTGACCAGTCAGCACTGAGAAAAAATAAACTGTTTTTAAAAGTTACGATTTTCCTGTTTTGCTTCAGCTGCATTTTCCATTTCATCCTTTGGCATTGCATTAGTAAGGTTTAATTCAACTGAATAAAAACTGAGCGAACCAGGACTAATAGGGCTTACCTTCTCACCTGGTAAGTAGACCACAATTGGACTTTAGGGTTCTTCTGCATCAGAAAGTAAACTGTAGTTAAAATGTCTTCAAAATCTGGGAAGAAAGGGCTTATTAATGGATTTCTACTTACATTGCAACTCGGGTAAAATTCACTGCTGAGCAAAAAAAGGTTTACCTTCTGGTTCAAAGAACACATCAGATGCAAGAATAACATCTTGCGGTGGTAAAGCCAGGAGGTCCTGCGACAGGTGGCCCCATGTTAGTCCTATGACACGCACCTGGGGCAGGCTGTTCATCCGGCAGCTTTGCCGGCAGATTTCCAGACAGTGAGGCAGCTCGGCGCTGTCCGACAGGGTCACTTCCGCACCGCACTTTGCAGCTATAATTCCGGGAAGGCTCACTCCAGCCCCAATCTGGAAAGGGTGAAAACGACATTGCAAAGTTGGCCTAGGAATGCAAAGAAGTTGGGTCTCAGCAGATAGCTTCCCACTTTAAAAATGCCTTAAACTGTAGGATGCTTGGGCTCTGTTTAAGAGTTCTGACTACTCTTACTGGGGTCAAAGGGCAGCCCTAGTCCCGTGCACAGCCCTGTAGTCTGCAACTGATCGTGCTTCCAAAACCCAAATGTATCCGGCCGTGTCATTGCTGGCGAGCCCAGAAAAGCAGTCTCGGACACTTGCCTGTGATTTTCACAGGACACTGGATCTCTGGAAGCTCAGTGAGTGACTGACTTAACATGTATAGCCAGTGGGTACTACATTTTCAAGATTTTTTATTTTTAGAAGGGAAGGGATGGAGAAAGGGAGACAAACATCCATGTCTGGTGCCCTGACCCAGAATCAAACAGGAGCTTTTGGTCTGAAGAACACTGCCCAACCCACTGAGCCAACCAGTCAGGGCAGTACTGATTTTAACCGGTTTTAGTTAAAAGCCTGACGGGTCTACAGTGTGCCTTCCTACAGGATTTTCTACCTGGGCCTCAAAAGGCCCTCATGTAATAAGGAACAATAGCAAGGACTGCCTTTGTATTCACATTGAAACAAGCTTCCCAACTTGCAGTTGGAGGACGGGCACAGATTCCCAATCTCTCTGAATGCCTAATGACCCAGTGTGTGGGGACGGAAGTATGCCAGATGCCTTCTCTACCCTTCATTTACAGGTTTAGCAAAAACCAGCTGTTCCTGAGCTTCCGGTTTGTGTTTAACCTTTAAGCAAAGCTGCAGACAAAAGGTGGTTTCTGCAAGCCTCCAGCAGTCTCAGGGCACACAGTGATGAGAAAAAGCCTGACCTCGAGATCTCTGCCACAGGAAAGCTGTTCTGTGAGGATGCGGAGCCGAGCCCAACAGCCCTCGGTGCGCCGTGGGAAGATGGCCTCGACCGCCGTCCTGCCAAATCAGCCACCGGGCTTCACTCAGGATTAAGGCTCAGCATGTGTAAATGGCCAGAGTTGGGCCATTCTTTTTTTTTTTTTTAAACACTTTACAAATGTAAAATTTGTTCTCCGCTCACATGCCTTACAAGTTACTCTTGATTTTAAAGATAGTGTGGGGGTTGGGGGCTGAGTGGAGGAGGATGGAGTGGGGGAAAGGGAGGGAACAGTGGACATCTGTAATAGTGTCAACAAAAAGTTTAAAAATACAGTGTGGGGGCAAACGAAGGCTCTGTTGTTTGTAGGGGAAATAATAGTACAAGAATAAACTTTCGCACAGGACTGTACACCGACCTTGACCTCGTCCTGCATTTAACAAAAGCGAAAGGCATGTAGACACACCCGAGCAGTTTTCTGAAACTCGGAGGGCACGCTTACCTCTAAGATAGCCCTGCCTGGTAGAGACCTTCTGTGGAACCACAGGAACTGGGCCAGGACCGCAGCGCAGGGCCAAACGTACATGCCGTACTGCCGGTGCAGGACCTGGAAAGGGGTTTTGTGTGTGGTCAACAACTCCTGCTGGAATCCGAGTGCTTGCTGACACTGTGGCTGGGTGCCTGCCACTGACACCCATTACAAAAGGACTCCCCAGTTCACACCCTATGGGAGGGTATAAAACTGCAATACCCTGTGGTAACAAGCACTCTTCACTCCTTTATTCAATGGGCATTTATTTAGAGACTCAGTGGCTTGGTAGCTATTCTAGGCTGAGGATGTAACTCTCAAGAAGCCTGTGTATGATACTAGGGAGAGACAGGTGACAAGGAAGCAAATAAAGGTATTTTTGGCTTGCGAGAATGCTATCAACACAATAAAACGGTGATGTCAGGGTATTGGGGGCGGGGGGCGGCCCGGAGTGGGAGGTACAGCAGCCACAGGGTGGCTGCCCTGGAGAGGGAGAAAGGATGATTCAGACAAAGGCCCCAAAGCAGGAACCAACGCCACTTACTGGACAACAGAGAGCCCAGCCTAGGGGTTGGGGGCAGGGCTTCGCAGCACACGCAGAGGTCACAGGGGCCAGACCTAGGGGGTCTTACAGGCCACAGGAAGTTTAGCTTTTTGTTATGTTTAATAGTTTATTTTTAAATAAAATAAGCTCGAACTCCAGATCTGCGGTTTACTAGTTGTGCGACCTCACTCAAGTTACTGAAGCCTGTGCTTCAGTCTCCTCAATTGCAAAACACAATCTCATAGTGTGGCTAGGAAAATTCAATGCAAACCACTTGGTACAGTACCAAACACGCAATAAGCAGTTAGCAATTATTAAGCCGGAAGTCTTTGTTTTCTCAAACGGTGCCCCTAGTGGGGTGGTAGGGAGGGGGCTGAAGTAATAAAATATCCAAGGTGAAGGAACTAAGGTCTGAATTTAACCCAGTCAACAGGAATATTAGTGCCCAAAATATGTGAGGTACTGTTCTGAGCGTAGGCGGGGCGGCGAGTAAGAGACAAAAATGCCTGCCCTGGTAGACTGCGACCAGGAGGGCAGTGAAGGGTTTCTGAGCAGAGTGAATGAGCCCTGCAGGTAAGAGGCCTCTGTTCTTGAGGGAGGGTATTCACTCCAGAACTCGGGAAGAAATCCAAACGGCTATTTCAAAGTGAAGGTATTAGAAACTATCAGAAATGGGTCCCACTGGAGCTGTTTTTCACCTTTAAACTGTTATTACTAATATCTACGTCGTAGGCAGCTCTTAAAACCAAATGAAACACTACAACGTGAAAGTGATTTGAGAACTGGACACATGTAAAGCAGAATTATGAGTTTCGGGGCAACCGTGAGCTGAAAGGAAGACGTGAGTACAAACCCCAAAACTTTACTTGGGCAGAGAGAGTTAGAACCCCCGGTCCCAGGCAAAGATGAATTAAGAAACCTTTCAAGAAGATAAAAGGCAGTATTAGGTATCCAGAATTCCATTTTCTCTGGCAGGAATATTCAGCGTGGAGAGGCTCCCTTCCTGGCAAGGTCCCCGGACTCCATACTGAAAGACAGATAATACTCGAAAGGCTTCAGGCTAAGGTTTTCGCTCGGTCCATCCCAAGACAGGAAGCCGCGGACCCCCGCCCCCCGCCCAGATAGGCTGGAACTGCTCCGGAAGCAGGAAGGGCGTGCACGACTGGAGACCCTTCCTGGCGGGTGCACCTGCACGCACCTGCGGGACGCAGACCTCCAGCACCGCCCCCTCCGCTCCCGGCTCTTCCGAGAACCGAAAGCGCTGGGCGAGGACCACGTGACCTCGGAAACCACGGCCGCCCAGAGGAGAGTCGGTGGCCCCCGGGAGGGCCGGCAGCAGCGGACGGCGCCGCGCGGCCTCACTGCCCACGCGGGGCCCCTGGGCGTACAGGGGCCGCTCCCCCGGCACCACGTGGCCCTCCGCGGGGCCCATGGGGCTCCCAAAGCTCTACAGCAAGAGTGGGGGAAGCGCCCGTCGGGCGACGGACTGACAGCACGGGGAGAGCAGACCCGAAACCAGGTACGTGAGACAGAGAGAACTGGCAGCCGCGCGGCGCACTAGCGGAAGTTGGCTGCGGAAATGCTGCGCGCCGCCGGAGGTGACGTGACCGGAAGTCGGCGTACGAGACACGGCCGCAGTGCGACGGCCTCTGAGCTGGCCGGACCTTCCCAACATGGCAGACACCTGGCGTCTGTGAAGGCGGGCCCTGGAGGCGCCGAGGCCAATGGCCGACCAGGAGAGGCCGGGGGGCGGGGAGGACGGCAGCCGCAAGCCCAACCCGAAGCCCGGGAGGTGGTTGGGGAGTGAATATTCTGGAAGGAGGCTTTAAAGGCGTAGGGCGTTGAAGTGCGGCCGCCGCCTGGGCCGGGAAGGGGCGCGTTGGTGGCCGGAAGCGAGCTGCACCGAGGTCGTCGCGGAACCAGCTGGTGACCCCCGCAGGATGAACCACAAGAGCAAGAAGCGGATCCGCGAGGCCAAGCGGAGTGCGCGCCCGGAACTGAAGGACTCGCTGGACTGGACCCGGCACAACTACTACGAGAGCTTCTCGCTGAACCCGGCGGCGGTGGTGGTGAGCGTGCGGGGACCGTGGGCCGGGCATGTGCGTCCCCGGGCGGTCGCGCACCTCTGCGGGGGCACAGTCCACTGGCCCCGAGCGCGGAACCCCGGGCTTCCGATGGGCTCACCCGCACCTGGCGGAGGTCGGGGTCATCGGGGCCATGATTCCAGGGGGCGTCTCCTTTTTCCCCTGCCGGGGCAACTGGACTCTCACGCGTTTGGCGCTCTCAGAGAGAACCCTTGTCGCCCCTTGATCTCCTTGGATGGCGAGGCCCTCGGGATGTGGCTGTCAAAGGCCACAAAACTGGGAGATTCGAAGGCACCCATGGTGCGGTGGCTCAGGCTACAACGTGCTCGCACTCACGCAGGTCTTTCCCCTGCCCCCCAGCCAAACCCGTAGAAGCCAGAACAAAAATCTGTCCCTTTAGATGTCATTGTTAATTGGCCCTGGGAACACCCTTATTTGCTTGATTTTTTTTTTTTAACTGGATAGGTCTTTTCTGATTCCCTCAGGATAATGTGGAGAGGGCAGACGCACTACAGCTGTCGGTGGAAGAATTTGTGGAGCGATTCGAAAAACCTTACAAGCCCGTGGTTCTGCTCAGCGCCCAAGAGGGCTGGTCTGCGCAGGAGAAATGGACTCTGGAACGCCTGAAAAGGAAATACCGGAACCAGAAGTTCAAGTGTGGGGAGGATAACGACGGCTACTCCGTGAAGATGAAGATGAAATACTACATTGAGTACATGGAGAGCACGCGAGACGACAGCCCCCTGTACATTTTTGACAGCAGCTACGGTGAACATCCCAAAAGAAGGAAACTTTTGGAAGACTACAAGGTGCCCAAGTTCTTCACTGACGATCTTTTCCAGTACGCGGGGGAGAAGCGCCGGCCCCCCTACAGGTGAGGCGCCCTCGCAGTGTGCCTTGCAGCAGCGCCTGTGGGCCCGCCCCATAGCTGCCCTTTTCAGATCCGGGGCTGGCTCACCAGTGATGTTTCTTCCCCACGCACAATTCACTCGGCATTTCTGTGTCCTAAAATTTGTGTAGTCTTTGAAACAAAGGTAACAGTGCAGTACATGAAGTATATTTTGTGCTGTGTGTGTGTATAGTTTAATTTTTCTTCCCTTCTTGATCTGTCCATCCTTTAGGTGGTTTGTGATGGGGCCACCACGCTCTGGGACCGGAATTCACATCGACCCCCTGGGAACCAGTGCCTGGAATGCCTTAGTTCAGGGCCACAAGCGCTGGTGCCTTTTCCCCACCAGCACGCCCAGGGAGCTCATCAAGGTGACCCGCGAAGAAGGAGGGAACCAGCAAGATGAAGCTATTACCTGGTTCAGTGTCATTTATCCCCGGACACAGCTTCCCACCTGGCCACCTGAATTCAAACCCCTGGAAATCTTGCAAAAACCCGGAGAGACTGTCTTTGTACCAGGTATAGATGAGCTGAAACAGGGTCTTTCCTTGAATTTAGTGAGTGTCGTTTTGGAGCAGAAGTACCTATAAAGCGAGTCAAAGAAATTCCTCTGGATGCGGACTGAATGCAGTGGCCTGCACCCACCTCCGACAGGGACAGGCCACGGTGTTGGCAAGTTTTGAGGGGGCCGCTGCCACCCTTCTCATCACCTAAATACATAATGACTATTGGTAAACTTTCTGCATGTAAAGTTCTACTCACTTTTACTCTTAACACTCTGAACATTTACCTAGTGTCTTCTCTAATCTCCGAAAGTTGGGGTTTTGATACAATGTGGCATTGGGTGGGTCGGGTCAGGAAACAGTGACTTGGAGCCTAGTGGCAGCGAATCAGCCTCACACTCAGTGCCTCTGAAAGGTTACATGTGGCGAATAAGGGGATTTCGGTCGGGTCTTCCCCTGCGAGAGGCTGAAGAACTTGCTGCCTTTACGGTTTGGGTCACTGATTTGGACAAGCAGGAGAGAACACACTTCTGCCCCTGTAGCAGGAAAGTAGCCATAGACAGTCCCAAAATGAGCAGGCACAGCCCTATTCCAGTCACACAGACAGGTCCCTTGTGTCTCCGGGATCAGGAGCACGGCCACTCGGCAGCCTGCCCCCAGGGCGCTCCCTCTTGACCAGGAACCCCCTGCTTCCGAAGTCCCGTTAGATGTTGTGTGAAGTTGGTATTACAGTGGCTGTGTCCGGAGCCTGGCCCCACTGAAATCTTCACTTGTTGGATTTCAGGAGGCTGGTGGCACGTCGTCCTCAATCTTGATACCACCATTGCCATCACCCAGAATTTTGCCAGCAGCACCAACTTCCCTGTTGTGTGGCACAAGACGGTAAGAGGGAGACCAAAGTTGTCCAGGAAATGGTATAGGTGAGAGACATTTTCTTCTTTCTTTTGCTTTGCTCCGATGTCCGCCGCAGAGAAAAAACGGAACAAGCCCACCGCTGCGCTGATGTGCTGAGCTCAGGCAGGCCTGGCCGGGGCCGGGGCCGCCGGTGCCCCGGGCGCAGGAGAGTGAGCCCAAGCAGGGCAGGCTCGCAGGGTGCTCGCCAGCCTCGGGTGGCAGGCGAGGGCGCTGCATGCTGACCGAAGACGGTCAGTCAAAACATGCTTGTCATTGGGATTGTTTCTCGTTTCTCCGGGGGGAGGGTTGTTTGTTTTTGATCCTCCCCACTCCCAGAGCTGGTGCTAGCAAAGGAAGCCATTTTGTTCGGGTTTTATTTGGGGTGTTTCTTTTCCTTACCCAGAAGCGTTATTTCCATTTGAACTTACTACCCTCAGTTCTTGCGAGTGAGGTCACTGCCCTGGAGACTTAGCTCCTTTGTTTATCCACAGAACAGATACAGCACGGGCAGCGGCAGTGCACGCCACCCCAGCCACCCCGTGCCTCTGTGTCCCAACCCTGACCTGGAGGGACCAGCTCTCGGGGTAAGAGAGGGATGCCGGCTGGCTCAGCGCTCAGCCCCCTGCTGAGAGGGCCAGCAGGGGTGGCGGCTCGTTCTCCCCAGACTCGCAGGCACGAGAGGCCCACTGCTCCCTCCTGTAGGCTGCTGCGTGCTCCGACGGCCTTAACCTGCGGCAGGGTCTTGTCCTTGGGCACAGTGGACGCCACGCAGTTCCTGGGGGGGCTGCGGCTCCGATGGCCCAGTCTGTTTCATCTCTGACGCGGGGCCCTCTCTGTACTGGACACTTCTCGTTTCTCACAGACCTAGTCGAGTCCTTCCACAGACAGAGCCTCACTGGCCCGACTCCAGCTGTTAAGCGCTGTACTGTGGATAGCAAGGTTAAAAAAAATCAGCTAGGAGAAGTTCAGGGAGAAAAAGACAACAGACTTCCCCCCAAGGGGAAAACGCTGAGACTAAGTCAAGGCAAGGCTGCCTCCTGGCAGGCGCGCCCCAGCCCACGCGCGGCGGGAAGTCGCGTGGAGCTAGTTTTCTCTGGGAAAGCTGACGGAGCGGCGTGGCAGGGCTCTCGTTCCCGGCCTGCGGATCCGCGTCCTCGCCGCTCTGCAGCCCTCCCGACGGGCACCCGGTGGTCCTGGGTGCCTCCAAGACGGACGGTCCCCGGCTGAGCCTGGATCGTGTGCGGGCGTCGCTGCCGGTCCCAGCACTGAGAACGAGGTTTCTTGTGCCTCAGGATCCTGAAGCAGGAGCGGCCCGAGCTGGCGGTCCTGGCGGACTCCGTTGACCTGCAGGAATCCACGGGGATCGCCTCGGACAGCTCCAGTGACTCGTCCAGCTCCTCCAGCTCCAGCTCGTCCGACTCCGACTCGGAGGTGAGGCCCGCCCCCCGCCAGGCCTCCAGGGCCGGCCTGAGACGCCAGAGGTCACTCGCCCTCCGCCCCTCCAGGCGGGAGAAAGCGGCGAACCCCAGCCTCGTCGTCCCTGCTGCGGAGGGACTTTGCCCGCCTTGTAGCTCTGGTGTCTGCGAGTCACTGTGGTGGCCTCAGCAGCGTGAGGAGTGGTTGAGGGTTTCGGTAACAAATGGCCCGGGGTCACACAGCCAGCAGACGGCAGTGTCGACACCCAAACCGCAAGCCTTCTCAGCACAAAGTTCAGGTCCAGGGTTTCCCTGGGGGGGCACGTAAATCGTGAGCCTAGAAACCCGGCGAGTTCGGTGGCCTCCGGAAGCTTCCCTAATGCTGGGTGGGCACATCTTGCGCCCTCTGCAGGTGGCACTTCTCTTCCCTCAAGTGCTTCTCCACCGATTCTGTCCTCCCCGGGGCGGGCGTGTGCTGTGAGTGCTAAATGTAGGGCTCGCCTTCCTGCCCCGGGCTGCGTGGGCCCAGTGAGGCCCCGTGGCGCAGTCTTGGAGCGCCCGCACGTGTCCTCAGAGCAGCTGTGCGGGTGCTGGACGGCCCTGCCACCGGCCAGCCCGGGGCGCCGGCCGCCTGCCCGGAGACTCGCGTTCTCCCGGAGCCGGCAGTGTGCGGGGTGGGGGCCGCCCAGGCTGGGCTGTGGCTCGGTCACAGGCAGCCGCTCTGCTTCGGGGGGAGGCAGACAGTGTGCGGGCTGTCCCTCGGCTCCGTCGGGTTGAGTTCCCGTATGTCCCCCCCCCCTCCGTGTCCAGTGCGAGTCGGGGTCCGAAGGCGACGGCACGACGCACCGCAGGAAGAAAAGGAGGACCTGCGGCACGGTGGGCAACGGGGACACCGCCTCCCAGGACGACTGCGTGAGCAAAGAGCGCAGCTCCTCCAGGTGACCGGGCACGGCTCCGGGCTGCGTCAGAGGACAGGCCTGCGTGGCAGCGGCCAGGGGCTGGGCCCAGGGAGGGCGGCCTGCCGGCTCCTGCAGACCCCGGGGGCGCCGGCGAGAGCCGGCGAGTGTGGCCGCTCCTGGCACGAGTTCGCTCACCCAGCGTCTGCTGCAGTAGCTTTCTTGTCCGCTTCCGGTGCAAACTCCCGTGGCTTATTTCGTGCGTAAAGGCGAGGATCTATGTGGATGGTGCCAAGGAAGCCCTTTACATTATTTAATAAAAATGAAATGCATTTTATATCTTTGAATTTTCTTTTTCTTGAGAACACCAGAACCTTCCTGTGCTGCCCCTCCTGTAGCGGCCTTGGGGAGAGGAGCGACTGCACAGCTCTGTGCCCTGGATGGGGACGGCACAGCCGCGGTGAGGGGAGGCTGGGCCCTCCCAGCACCCACCGTCCTGAGGTGTGGCTCCTTTCTTCCCACTTGGTTGTGGCTGCTTTGAGGGTCAGGCTAAGTTGGACAGAGGCAGAGAACTCAGACTTTCTGAATAAAATCTGAATCACGTCTCCAGTGTTTAAAAACCAGAATTGATGTAAAGAAGTGAGAACTCGCAGTGAGATCAGCGAGGGTGGCCGCAGGCACCTGCCCTGGAGCTGGGCGCGCTGCAGGCACACAGTGAAGAGGCTGGTGACTCGGGCAGCGGGGTCTCGGGGCCGCAGGGCCCTGCGTTCCGTGAGTCAGCGTGAGGGGCGAGGCTCTGGGAAGGCGACGACATGCTGGGGTTCATGGGCGTTCCGGCACCCAGAGTCCTTAACTGCTCACTAGGCAGCGTTCCTGCTCCCTTTTCCGTGTCTGTGAGCGGCTGCGTGTTCTTGGCCGTGTTTCCCTGTTCCCCCCGATCTGGCCGGAGTTCCGTGGGAAAATGCGGGTGTCTCACTCAGGTGAATTGGTGGCACTGGAGCGTGTCTCAGCCCGACGTGTCCTTTTCACAGCCGCACGTGGGTTTCCGACATTGCGGACTTGTGTCTGCGAGTGAGGCGTGACCATCACCTGTAAGGAAAATTTCTGGAGAAAGCCCTGCCGTCGCTTCAACGTGGGGGTCCAGGGGGCCCCCGGCTCTGCACGCAGCTGTGCTGTCTGTGCCGGTCACAGGCAGGCGCACTTGCCCCGGCCGGCTAGGGGCACGGTGGAGGCCGTGCGCACCACCCAGCCCGTAGAGAGACTGCCTGCGCTGGCCCTCGTGTCAGCTGTTGGTGGCCGCCCAGCTCGGTCCCCCTTCTCCTTTGTCTTCCTGGAACTGGAATCATCCTTCTCCGACCCAAGGCTCTTGTCTTTGGTCAAGTGTTGTCCTCACTGCTAAGCGCCAGCTCCGCCAGCTCGGGAACACCGAAGGCCGCGTGACGTGGGAGAGGGGGTTCTGTGCATCTCCTGTGAGACCATGCTGGTCGGCCACCAGGCCGGCGGGTTGTGAATCTGCACTGCCCCCGAGCCAGCCGCGCGGACACGGGCACACCGATGGCTGGGTGGACTGGGTCTGTGCGTGGGACCAGTGGCACGTGAGAAGCACTGTGCGTGTGCTGCCTCCCGACGCCCCCATTCACCCAGCGACACCCCCGAGGCTGTAAGAGTTCACGGTCGGCGCCCCTGTTGGTCGGACCTGCACAGCACCCGGTGGGTGGCTTGTGTGACATCAGCAGCAAATTCAGAGGCGCTGCTCCTGCTCATGGGGAGCTGTTGCGGCTTCTAGCCAGTTCTGCTACAAAACCTGGGGGCCGACCACAGGCTCTGTCTCTTCCCCTCCGTCTGCCTGCCTTACTCTGTCCCTCACCTGACTAAAGACGAGGGGGTTGTGCAGAACACGCCCGGGAAAAGTGCCGTGTGGGCTGCAGTGCAGGTAAGGCACTGTCAGCGTATGCCCCACGGAGGCCAGGAGTGCACGCCGACTGCATCCTGTGCCGGCACCTCCCACGTTCCCTCCTAAAAACAGGTATAATCAGGCGAATCCAGGCTTCTCTGCTAAACGTTAGGTTTTTAACCAATCAGCATTCTTGCCACTGGGCTGTTGGTGTGACTTCCTGTAAGAGGCCTGTCCCCATTGTGCCCTAGTGCAGGTTCTGTGTCCTAAAATGCCAGCCTAAACGTGGCCGGCTGGATGGGATGCTGCTCCCGCCTGTCATGGGCACCTGTCTGTCCGCCTTGCCCTAGCGCCGCCCTCCCCCCCCCGCCAGGCAGCGGTGCCAGGGAGGCCTGGCCTGTGTGTGGGTGAGAGTGAGGTCAGACCCTGGAGCCATCATCTCCGTATTAATATCTGAGTGGTGTTCCTTCTCCTCTTCAAAGAACTTTTCTCGCCATCCTGAAAATGCTTTTATCTTTCCCTCAGGATTGCTATCAGGCTATCCCACTCCTCAAACTCACCTGAAGGCTCCTCTCTGAATCAGAGAAAAATGCCAGAACCAAAGGCGGTTTGCCACCAGGGGGCGCAGTGAGCAATGGCAGTGGCTGGGATGGTCTAGTGGCGATTTGCCCTTAGCTGGCCCCTCCCCCAGCCCCCCCCTTCGCCAGCCTGGGTGGCAGGTCCTCAATAATCCACAAAGCTGAGGCTGACCATCCGCTTTCAGAGCCTGAGTGATGGTCTCTGGCCTGCCTGGGTTTTTGTTTTTAGAATCTGACATAGACCCTATTTTTCAAAACTGAAACTGAGACAGATGGTCTGCCCAGTGATGTCTCCTGACTTGGCCATTTACATACAATAAAAAGCCTCACCCAGCCCTGGCTGGTGTGGCTCAGTGAACCGAGTGCCATCCTGCGAACCTAAGGGTCCCTATTCAGTTCCCAGTCAGGGCACATGCCTGGGTTGTGGGCCAGGTCCCCAGTCGGGGGCGTGCAAGAGGCACCCACACATTGAAGTTTCTCTCCCTCTTTTTCTCCTTCCTCTCCCTTCTCTCTAAAAATAAGTAAATAAAATCTTTAAAAAAAAGATTAACTGCCCGTTTTGTTTCCCCAGATGCCAAAGTGACCCCTGTTTGATAAAGGACACCTGGGAGTCAGAGGTCAGGGATTAGGTGGGGAGACGGGGACAAAGGCGTGGGTGGGGGCTGGGCGACCAGGACCAGGGAGGCGGGGAACAAGGGGTTCAGTTAACCCGCTACCCGCCCGGCTGGAGCTGCTCCCTCGAGTGGAGTTGACAACGGTGAAGTGAAGGGTGGGACGTCCAACCATTTTTAGGGAGCATTCTCCAGCTAATTTTAAAACCAACAGGCCGGGTCCTGAGAGGAAGGGCCTGGGACCACACGGCTGATGGGGCGGGCAGCGGGACACCAAGGGGCCCTGGTCTTGGGGAATGGGAGAGGCACCCATGGCTCTTCCATTGACCAGAAGCCTCCAGGGCTGCACACAGGGGCCCCCAGGGGGTCTTCAGGAGCACTGTGATGTCTAAGGTGACACCTCAGAGGAGACAGCCACCCAGAACAGGAACGTGGCTCACACTTGGTTCCTGTCCGCACATGCCCGTTTATTACACACGAGCATTCAGCACGGCTACCTGCCGGCACTGTCCCAGGTGCCGGAGACGCGGCCGAGCCCAGCTGGGGCTCCCGGCCTGGCAGGCAGCGAGAGCGCCGTTCACAAGGCTGCTGGGCGGGGTGGGCAGGGGCGTGCGCAGGAGCCCCTACTAAACGCGCGTGTGTGAGGTCTCCACAGAACGACCTGAGTGTCTCTGTAGCTGTATTCCTGACAGTGGTGGCTTCTTCGCACACGTGCTGGAGGTACTCAGGGGTCAGCAAGCAAGTTGCCGGTGGAAGTGCTTTGCAAGCCTGTGTGAGGTTCGGCGTGGTGTGATCTAGGACGTCGGACGAGAGCACGGGTGGGAACAGGTGTGCTGCACACAGGCCGTAAGCAGGGCTGTCCAGGAGGCAGGTGAACAAGCGTTCCGCCCAGGTTCCTTGACTTATCTGTAGCCCTTCCCCAAATAAGCTGCTTGCCACGTGGGTCCCGTGTCCTCAGGCGGTGGCCCTCAACTTTGTCTCACTGTTAGTTCACAACCTGGGAATGCTGTCCCCTGTCTCCCCCAGGAGAGCCTCCCCCAGGAGGGCCTCCGGCTCACTGTCTCTCGGGTGCCTGGGTGCCACAGAGGACCCGGGACTGCCTGGCCCACGCTTCCTGGTGGCGGGTCCTGCCTCAGAACGCCGGTGGGTCCGCCACTGGGTCGGCACTGCAACGTCCACTGGGCTGCAACTTGCTCATCGCTGTAAATAAAGCCACTTGATTGGGAGATGGGTTTTTGCATTGTTTCATCCTTGTTTCTCTCCACGGTAACCGAGTTTTTGCCTCCACATTAGGACCTCTTACATACATATTCTAAAACAATAGGGGCGGGGGGCAAAAATCAGGCCTAAGCACTTGGGCCAAAAGTCCCCCAGTGGTCCAAATCCAGTAGCCACGAGATGAGCCCCATTCCACATGTTACCGCTGGGGGCCACTTTCATCAACCAGCACTGAGATTTTACTTTATTTTATTTTGCCCGTTCCCCTCCATATGTCTGTGATGCAGCAGAACTGAGCTCTCATCCTGTTGTGGAACCCTGTTTGGCTTGACGGGAGGAAGCCCAAGGGCACACGTGCACCGCCCATGTAAAATGAAGCCCTCCATCCAGCAACTGAGCCGACATCAACTGCGGATTTTCCCAAAGAGCATTGAATGCATCCTCAGCAAAAACCAGACCTTGTTTTTCTCAGCGGGAGGCCTTATGTTTCCCCGTAGGACCTGACAAACCTGGCCAGCCCCCTGTTTGTTTAAAATAACTACAGTGGGGGCTGGGAGTGGTAAAGAAATAATGTTTGGGGTAACAACATATTTATCTCAAATATACACTTTTCAGTTACAGATCCTGGAAGGATCTGGAGAAAGAAAAACAGTAGACTCCCTTTACCTCCTTCCACCCCCCCGGACATCCAGAATTCTGCACAGAGAGTCTGAAACGGGGAACAGAGGTGACCCCCAGGAACTGGAGCTGATTCCAGAAACCCGCCCTGGCTGGGGGCAGCTGCATTGCAAGGAGGCCGCGCGCGGGAGGCTGCAGGGGCGGCGGAAACGGGAAGCCAGTGCGGGCGGCCTGCAGAGTAAGCGGCCGTCCCGCGGCCGTAGAGGCTGAAGTACGCGGGGCGGGTGTGTGCTTTCCATTGTTCCGCAGGAAGCCCAGAGCCAGTTTACAGAAGGCTTCCTGGCTGTACTCGGCCCACACTAGCACTCACATTAACAAAATGCCCCAAGATGACCTCCGCAGTGCCAAAGTGACTCCCAAAGATGACAGTAAGGGCACATGAGTAACGAGTTCTGACGACTTTCAAAGCGCCAGGCCTGCGCCCCGGGGCAGAGGAGGGTTGGCCCTCCTCTGGCCTCAGATGCCCTTCCTAAAGGGTCCAGGCTCCTGTCCCCAGAGTCTGTCACCCCAGGGGGCGGAGAAATCGGGGGAGGGGCCAGGCAACGTGGGGCTCCGCCCCGGGCGGGGCTGGGCGGGGCACGGAGGCTCCCTCGGGGTTCCCGTGGGCGCGCACTCCAGCCACCGCGGCGCGATGGAGGCGCCGGCGGAGCTGCTGGCCGCGCTACCTGCGCTGGCCACCGCGCTGGCGCTGCTGCTCGCCTGGCTGCTGGTGCGGCGCGCACAGGCCACGAGCTCGGACCCCGCCGGAGCGTCCCCGGAGCCTGCGCCCCGGGCTGAGGCCAGCGGGACCTCCGCACTGTGCAGCCCGGTGGCCCCGGAGCCGGCGGCCGTGCCCGAGGAGCCAGGGGAGCCTGCAGGGCTGGCAGAGGCAGAGGAGCAGGCGGCAGAGGCAGAGGAGCAGGCCCCCGAGGCGAAGCAGGTAAGAACCTGGCCCGCCAGAAACCCCTCCTCACCCCGGTCCGGTTCCTTCCCTGGTTCCCACCACCTCTGCCGCCCCTCACGGAGCTGGGAACCAGGCCCCATCCTCGGGCGGGGCAACCCCAGGGAGGCCGGAGCCCGTGTTCGGTAGGAAGGGAGGGTCGGCGAGCAAACTCACGGTCCTGCCCCAGAAAAGTGTCGCCCAGAGACGAACGAGCCTGTCGGAGTTGTTTCGTTGTTTTGCTTGCTTTCCCGTTTGCGGCGTCTCCGAGCCTGGAGCCCGGCTCCCGGCTCCCCGGCCCTTGCTGCTCCGCCGCAGCTTCACTCCGGGACGCGCGCCCCACCCCCCGCCCACGGGCTCCCAATCCACGTCTAAGTGGCCTATTTCGAGGCGCACATAGAGTTGTCTTGCTTGTGAAATAGTAATACTTAGGAAAAGAAAGGAAAACTGCCTTTTCTTTGTGGGTCGGTTTGAATGCCAGATTCCAGAGTCAGTGATGTCACGTTGCGTGGGGGTGGGACCGAGAGACAAGGCACTGGACAGTCGCAGCCATGCTTATTGTCGTTTGCAAGCTGCACCTGCGCCCTGGCAGGTCTCCCCTGGGGGAGCGGATCCGCCTGGCCAGTGCGGAGCACAGAAGCCAGAGGAAGCTCCTGCGGCCCAGCTGAGTGCCCTACACCCGCCCCTCCCCCACACACGGCCCCATTCCTGGGGCTGCCCAAGCCCACTGCGGCCACATCCTCAGCTGTGTCCATCCGCTAGCTCTGTCCTGCCTGTTTTGCTTCAGGGCACCCAGAGAGGTGGCTGGCAACTCGCCTGCATTCACCACCCCGCCAGCCCCACACGCTTGCCCAAGCCTCTCTTTGGATTGGAAACCTGCTCGCCAGGCAGAAGCCCAGGCACTGTCCCAGCATTTTGGCACCGTGGGCCCTCCAGGCCGCCACAAAAGGTCCCAGGTTTGATCGGAATGCCTGGTTCTCTCTCCTGAGGTCCTGATCTTGGGAGGATGGCGAGGGCGGTAGAAACCAGGCAAGCGGCTGTGTTGCCAGCGCTGAATTTTGCTGGACACAATGGCTTACACTGGAGAAAGCCTGTGGGGGGAGGCGGCAGCGGCCAGGCCAGGCAGAAGCGTCCCCCTTAACAGAGTAAGTGTACCACTCGCCCTCAGAGCAGGCGCTTTGCTTGACGAGTTGGTGACTAATTGTGTCAGTAGAGCCGGTTCTAACCAGCCAGAGGGGGGCTGCTGTGCTCAGCCCAGGACAGACAGTGGTTCTGGCTTACCAGGAGCTGGCGCTCTCCAAGGGAAACCGAGGCCCCACTGTTCTTGCTGATGCCGCTGGTGGCAGGTGGGGTCTGCTCCCAAGTTTAGGGTCCCTGCCCGTACTCCAGCCCCTTGGAAACGGGGAGGGTAGGCCGCCCTCTGGCTGAAGCTCGCTCCCCATTGGCCCCGCTCCTACGATTTACAGAGCGGCCCTTCGTGGCCCAGTGGCAGCTTCCAGAATGAAGTTTAGAATAGTGGCAGGTTCGAGCTGCTGTTTCAGTAGCTGCCTGACTCTGCGGAGGATGCGAGTCCTGGTCCTGGGTGGGGGGCGGGGGGCACCTTACCGAGGGCACTGGCCGTTTCCTCACCCAGGGGGCTTGCCCTTCCCTTCTAGGATCAGGTCCCCAGCCCTTCCCAAGCTGTCCAGCACCCCTGAACTCAAACTGGCAACCATCAAGTCATTGCTGAGCATATGGGCCTGGACTCCGGTGCTGCGGACACAGCCACTGCCTCCCCACTCCCCTGCCCTCCAGGGGTGGGGTTAGCCCTGGAGGAAGCTGCTAAGGAATTGTCTGGAAATGCACTTCCACATTTCAAGAGCAGGTCCCAGTGCTGTCTTCTGATCACCAAACACCCGGAGAATCGGAGAATCGCCCCTGGGGGAAACAACCTGGGCCAGGGAAGCAGGGGTGAGGCCAGCAGGGCAGCAGCGGGGAGGGAGGAGGGAGCAGGGAGTGAGAAGTCACTGCTCTCCCAGAGCAGCACTTAACACCAGCACTTAACTCGCCCCTCCCCTCCCCTGCTTTTCCATTAACTGCATCCCTTCTAATCCCAGTCCGCTCCCTCCCTGCCAGCCCCCGGAGCCTGGGGCAGCTGCTGCCACCACTCCACAAAGCTGATTATGGAGAAGGATCAGGAGCCCAGAGCAGCAGCCCTCTGACACGGCTGTGGGTCGCTGGAAAGTGCACCCTGGTGCTGGGGGCCCCTGCGGGCTGGGACCTGAGTATGGACTGAAGACACGCTGGCAGCGAGCCAGGCCCGGGCGGGGAGGCCGAGCGAGGGCAGAGTCAGTGTTTGAGCCTGTTCCTTTCCATCCCTCCCGGTCGGTGTGGGGTGGGCACCGGGGGAAGCGCGAGCTGCGGGTGCAGCCCCCCCCACCAAGAGCTGTGGCCCCCGTGAAAGCCGAAGGCCAGGGGGCAGTGCTCCTGGTGCCGACACACTGGTTGGGACTTCGGGGTTGCCAGGCTTCCCACCCAGTGCTGGCATGGGTTCCAGTAAGGCTGTGTCTGAGGATTCCCAAACGGTGGCCAGGGGCGAAGGGTCAAGTGGCATTCAAGTGGAGCTGGGAGTTGGATCGCTGCGTCTGTGCCAGAACTCGGACGTCGTGACCCTGGGTCCCGGCTGCACTCAAACACCGAGGTCCCTGACAAAGCAGCTGGCCCGAGTCACCAAACAAGAGGCAGGAGACTCTCCGAGCGTAAAGGAGATTCCCCAGACAGGACAGACAAATGCAGTGCCTGGTCTTTGACTGGCTTCCGGACGAGGGTGGGGGCGGGGAGCTCCGAGGACGTTTGGGAGAGGACGGGGACATTTTTCAAATGAATGGTCTATGAGGTCATTTTACTGTGCCAGTGCTCAGTTTCTGGGGTTGCGGTTACGTAGAAGCTCTCAGGGAGAGGCACGCTGAGACAGTCAGCGGTGGCAGGCCGGTCCCAACAGTCGCACACGAGTGTGGGGGTGTGGGGAGAGCACAAAGACGGGACGTGTTAACAACGGGTGACGCTGGGTGACGCTGGGTGACGGGTGTGAGTGTTCATTGTGTTGTCCGTGCCTTCCAACTTCCCTGCAGGCTTGGAATTTTCACGACACAGGGTTGGACAAAAGGAACCCAGTGGGGAGTCTGCCAGGGAAGGGCTTGGTTTCGGATGTCCCAGTGCCGTCAGTCCCGCTTGGGCGCACAGCCTCCTCGGCCTTGCCGTGCAGTGGGCCCTGGCTGGCCTTTGCCAAGCCATCCTGCAGCTAGGTCCCTCCCGCACCCCCTACCCTCACCTGCCTTCCTGCCACAGGTGTGCCGCCCCCCCTCACCCTCCAGGTGCAGAGCCCCTAGCCTTCCCAGAGTGAGCGAGGAGCAGGAGCCTCCCCTGCCCGCCGTCCGTCCTGACCTTGGCCCCCAGGCCCGGTCCCACTCTGTGCTCCCCTGACGCAGCAGAAGCCAGAGAGTGAAGGCCCGGTCGGCACTCACTGTCGTTCGAGCCTTCGTGGTATCTTGTCTGAGGCGGCTCGGGCTGCCCTGACCACACCTCACAGGCTGGGTGGCTGAACCCGCAGGCGTGTATTTCTCAGTTCTTGGCTCCTGGTGGGAGCTCTCTTCCTGGCTCCCGGACAGCCGCCTCCCTGCTGTGACGGAGCTCTGCTCCCCTCTCTCAGGGTCCTGACTCCCACAGTGCCCGCCCTCCTGACTCGCTGAACCCTAATGTCCTCCCGAGGCCCCACCTCTACACACCGGCACTTCGGGGGTTTGGAGTGAATCCTGGGCGATACAAACACTCAGTCTGTGACAGGCCTTGTGGTTTTCCAGGAGGAAAACTGGAAATGGTCCACAGGTCCATTATTTAGGACAGTGGATTAATCAGCAGAGTGGTGGAAATAAGTGAGGGGACAAACAGCACACAGGACAGTCACCGTGCGACCACAGTGTCCCCGATGGCGTGCGTCATGAACAGAAGGTGCTGTGGGTGGCTGAGGACAGAGGTCAGTGTTCGGTAGCGCAAGGGGGTGTCTTTTGTAAAGTCATTTAAGCTCAGAATGTAATCTGTTTTCACAGGGGAGGACGGCCGGGGGCTTTCCTAGTGGCTGAGCTTTGTTCTTTCTTTCAGGGAGAAAACTTAACTGTCAGTCCGAATTTTCTACTTAGAGAGAAGCAATGAATTTTTAAAGAACATATCTTGGGGGGGAAAAAAAAGCTGGCCAGCTTTGGAGAGTTAGAAATAAAATGTGGCGCTCGGTCCTTTTCAGACAGATTCTGTTTCGTAGCCCTGCTCTCTCCCAAAGCACCGTGGAGGAGGGGGAGGCCAGCGTGACCACCCGTGGGCCCCATTCCAGGGAACTGCCACGGCCCTGGTGTCGGAGCATTTCCGGAACAGCCCGGGGCGGCCTGCACTCCTTTGTTACTGCCGAGGACCGAGGAATTGGAGGGGCTCTGATCTGCAGGAGACCCCTCCCCCTGAAGGGCACTATCAGGGGACAGAGCGCCTGGGGCACGGGGCGGCTGGGGCTCAGTCCGGGCTGGAGAGGAAGTCGGTGATGCGCTGGGGTCGGGGATTCCTGCCGGGGAGGCGGGAGTGCTGACGAACGCCTGATGGGATGAGACAGCCCAAAGGAAGCCCAGCGCAAGAATCCCAGGAACTTGCTTATCCAACCTTTTGCACAGAACATCCACTGATAAAGGTCAGGGGGAGGGCGGACCACTGCCCCAGGCTGTTTACGAAGCTTCTGATGTCCTCTGAACCCTCTTTGTGGGAATGACGTCAAAACCCCTTAGTCCAGCGGGGTTGAATGTGGCGTGCTTGGTCACCTGAGACAGACAGTGTGCCCCGGGGGACGTGAGCCGGGAGACCCGGACACTGGACCACATGGGCCTGCAGGCGGGTACCGCGCTGCCCTGGGCACTGTGTGAACACAAGGTCCCAGCCTCTCCCGCCCTCTGCCCGCCCCGCCCTGTGAGTCAGAGGCTCACCCCCTGCTCTTCCCTTCTCTCCTGCCCCTAGAAAAGGTCTCGGCCTTCCTCTGGGCCGGCACCGCCGCTGCTGCCCTCCAGAGTGTGCTGGCCCTCGTCCTCCTGGCCAGTAGCTGAGGACGCCCAGCCCAGCCCTGTCCCCCCATGCTCCACCTCCAGGGCCAGCAGCCCCCCTGCACTTCCCCTGGGCTGTCGAAGGAGCACCTCAGACCAGCAAGTCTGAGAAGACCCTGATTTCTGTCCCCTCCCACCCCCATCTCACTCAGAGCGCCCGTGCCGGCCCGGAGCCCCCGTGTCTCCCCACCATCTCCTCTCCGCTCCTGCCCACGGCCTCTCCATCGGCCTGTCCTGCCCCTCTGTCTGCAGGGTACCTCCTGCATTCGGGCCCTCTTCTCCATCTGTCCGGCTCTACTACCCGTCCCACGCCTCGCCCAGGCTGCCTGAGAACCTCCGGCCTGGACCTCGCTCCCCACCCCTCCCCGCGACCCCTCACCCACGCTACACCCAACAGCCAGTGCAACCGTCATCACATGGAAACCGGGTCTCATGTCCTCCTGTTAAAGCCCTCCGGTGGCTTCCGTGGCATGGAGTAAATCCAGACGCTTCCCCAGGCG
The DNA here is from genome assembly GCA_004024845.1 of Tonatia bakeri. NCBI lineage: Eukaryota > Metazoa > Chordata > Mammalia > Chiroptera > Phyllostomidae > Tonatia > Tonatia bakeri. Next base: position 46,175 of record PVIA01005469.1, read on the forward strand.
GGACCCCAAGGCTCTGCCCCTCCGCCAGCCGTCCCTGCCCCTCCGCCGGCTGTCCCTGCCCCTCCGCCGCAGCCACCAAGGCCTTCCCAGCGCTCAGACACGCCAGGCCCATGTGAGCCTTCCCTCTGGGCCTCCCTGGCGTTTGCTCTTCACTCTGCCCAGCGAACCCTTCCCTGCCTGGTCTTCACGTGACCACTTCTCCTCGCCCTGCGGGTCTCTCTGGCCTCGACCACCTTCGAGGACATGCAGTGCTGGCACTTGGTCCAGTCTGAAGTCACCTTTTGAGTGTGCCTTGTCGGCACAGCAGCAAGTCCACCCGTGAGAACGGGGTCCTTGCCTGCCCTGTTCACGGCCCCACCCCAGCTCCTGCAAGGGGCATGGCACACAGTGCCTTTGTAGGTGAGGGAGCTCCAACCACCACAAGGACGAAGGCACCGTCAGCTCCCGTCGAAGGCAGGGCTGCCTTCCTGTCGGGTCGCGTGTTTCTCCTCGTGCCCCAGGCCTCTGGCCAGAGCCGCTCTGGAGCTGCGTGTTAGGCCCCAAGGAGGCAGACTGCTCTGACAGGTAGTGAGCTCCCCAAGGCTGGAAGTATTCAAGTGGAGACGGGATAACTGGTAATTCATCAAAGGTTTCATTGACATTTTTAAAAGCCCTGGAGACCTCCTCTCCTCTTCGATCTTAGATGGAAGACCAGGACATAAAGCAAGGACGGAGCTGCTCCGGGTGGGGGCTGGGCCCCTGTCCCTCCCCCTCCTCCTTGCTGTGCCCCCCACAGCACCCCAGGGGCTCCTGGGCTCTGCCCACCGAGGTTAGGATAAAACTGAGCTCAGGATGAGTCAAGGTCCAAGCCAGACTCTGTGACCTTGGAGGCCCTGCCCAGGTGCAGGCAGGTGGGGGCCCAGAGGTAAATGGGAAGGACAGACGCTGTGCGGAGGAGGCCTTGGTCCCAAGGACTGCCCAAGGTGCTGCCTCGCCTTCCCACCCCATGGCACCCCATGGCACACCCAGTCACCAACAGAGACAGACCGACTTCACCGAGTCTGGAAGCGGGAGGACTTGGAAAGCTGGGAGCATTTGAACTGAACATGGCAGCTGCCGTTAGGAGGTTCCGAGCAGGAAAAGCCTCCGAAAACTGGCACTTTCAGGTGTCCCCTGAGGAGATGACCTGGAGGAGAGTGGGCTCGGGGCCCGGGGCCGTGTGAAGGCACTGAGTGACGGTGGCCGGTAGCTGGGGTGTGAGTGAGAGGGCACCCCCGGGGACCTTCCAAAGGCAGGGGAGAGCGGAGCGGGGGGAATGGAGAGGAAACGCTTCATCCACCTTCCTGGGCTGCCACCAAGTGTCCAGGATGCTGCAACCACAGAACTGCCCAGGGGAGAAAGCCAGTCTGGGACAAGAAGACATCAGTTCCTGTGTCACCAGGGACCTGCTCTCCAGCCGCCAGCGTGGATCTAGAGAGCTGGCCTGGGCGTCCTCAGCCTGGAGCTGTCATTTGGAGCCTGTGGTGGCTGAGCTGATGTGACAGTCTGTTTGCAGGGACCTGCCGTGACCTCTGCCAGCACCGCACTGGCGCCAGCACGCTCTCTGCTATCCCTGCGCCAAGCCCATGCTCCCCTCCGAGCCGAGTGCAAGACATGAATGCCCCAGTTGCCTGATGGAATCCCGCTGGAAGGAGGGGGCGCTCTCAGGCGGTTGGCCAGCCGGCCATGGGAGCCGGGACCCCTGCCCCTTGCTGTTCTCGGCACCCATCTGGGTCCCTCCAGAGATGGTGGGGTCTGTTGGACCCCTCCTGGGCTTCTGGGCAATGCAGGTACTGCATGGAGACCCTTCAAAGCTTCCTGTTATCTCTGTCCGAGCCGGTGCCAGGGGAGGGAGGGCGGGCAGGTGGGCATTCCCACGGGAGTTAGCCCAGCCTCCCGCTCCGCCTGCCCAGTGGAGGTGTGCGCCTCTAAACCCACTCCAGATTAACCCCAGGGGTGGCGCGGTCCAGAGGGCAGCAGCTCAGATGGCTGGTCACAGGGTCCCTGCAATCCTGTCTGCAGGACACGAGGGCAGAACCAGCTCCTCAGCAGGCAGACAGACAGACAGACCGGTATCTGTATCTCTCCGGTATCTGTATCTCTCCGTCTCCCTCCTCCTCCGTCCCTCCCCTCTCTCTGCTTCAGGCTGTGGGTCAGCGCTGGATCAGCCAGGGCGGCCATACATGGCAGTGTGCTGCCTGCAGGGTGTGTTTTGGGCTCTCGGTGGCTCCTGAAAGCCTCCCTCTGAGTCCCTCTGTGCCCTGCAGCCACCTGCCTATCACCTGCCACCCTTCCCTCCTGGTCTCTGAGGGACCTACTGGGTACCGGGCCCCCGGCACTGGCGAGGTCTCAGATGGCACCTTGTGGTGCTCCCCCCACCCCGCCCTGTGCCGGAGGAAAACCTTTACACGTGGAGTTCAGAGCAGTCACTGTCCCCTAACAGGATGCAGAGCCTGCTTGGTGGGGTGACCGGGATTGGGTCTTGGTCCAGGCCTCCCTTGGGGACCAGCCAGGATGACGCCAGCTGTCTGTCTCAGCCGGTGTCACCAATTCCCAGTTTTCATTACGCTGACTTACTTTCTGTCCAAGCTGAGGTCAAGGTGTCGGCAGATGTGGCTCCTCCTGAGGCCTCTCCTTGGCTTGCAGGTGGCCGTCCTCTCCCCGTGTCCACACGTGGCCCTTCCTCCATGCCGGCGCGTCCCCGGTGTCTCTCCGTGTGTCCCAATATCCTCTCCTTGTAAGGACGCCAGTCAGATTGGGCCCACGCCCACTCTGATGGCCTTGTTTTAACTGCTTCTTTAAAGACCCCTCTCCAAACACAGTCCCAGCCTGGGGGTTTCCAGATCTTGTTGTCAGGCCATTGTTGCCCATTTGGGCTCAAATAGACTCATAAAAATTCTTTCAAGAGATACAGCTACAGCGGGAGGCACTGGGATTAGGCCCTGAACATATGAATCCGGGGAGGGACACAATTCAGCCTGTGACACGTGGATCGGCTGTGACACATAACTGTGCATCACTCATGACCAAGAGCATCGACGGCTGACGGGCAGTGACAGCCTTTGCGTGAGGTTTGCAGTCTGCCCTCGTAGCAGGGGCCCAGTCCAGGCTGCCTGGAGGCCCGGTCCTGGCCTGGCGCGGCTGCTCCCCGGGCCAGCGGACCACAAGCCCAAGGGTGGGACTCAGGCTCACGGTCCCGAGGGACTGCCCTTGGGCAGCCGCAGCCAGTCCTCCTCCGACTCCTGCCACAGACACCACGGTGGGGGCCAGGCTCCTTTGGCCTCTGGTTCAGGCCCTCACCTAAGCTCTGGTGCTTCTCAGGGTGCTTCCCGCCTCCGCCAGCCTTGCTGTGGCCGGCGCATTCTCACACGCTCCCAAAATGCAGCTCCTGTCCTGTGGCTCCCCATTTAAAAGTTTCCAGTGGCCTCTCACTGCCTCGTCCTGTCGTAGATCGCCCTGCGGTCCTGACCACTCCCACCCTCCAATCACGCAAGCTCCGAAGAGTCACCGGAAAGCCGAGGTGTTCCATGCCTGGCAGTCTCTCATCCCAGAGCCGCTTAGAATTCTCACCCCGCCGTGCGGAGGCCCTCCCTGTGTCCCTGAGGCCCGGCCGAGCTCCCTTTCCTAGGACCCCTCCGCATTGCTTACATGCAGCACGTGTTCCTGAGAACAAACGTGCAAAACTGCATGTGCCAAAGCACGGAAGGTGGAAGGGGCGGTCAGATGGTGAGAAGGGAAAATCCCCAGCGGCAGCTCTTCGGGACCCAGGCTCGGGCGGTGCAGCGCCAGCATTGGGTACATGCTTTCCTTTCTTTCTTTCCTGCACGCTTGGGCCCAGTCCGGCTGTTGGGAAGCCAGGAGCATCGGCCCCAGGCTGCAGGGCCACTCCTCCCACAAGCGTTTCCGTCTTCGTCTCAGTCACAGCTTCTGACACCCGCCCTCCTGCTTCTTAGGGCCAGTACCGGCACTCTGAAAGCCCACTAAGAAACCCAGATAAGTGTGAGGCCCTGGGGTGCCTCCTGGAACACAGCTTGAAAACTGCTGCCCTGCCGGAACTCGACACAGGCAACAGTACCCCCCAACCCACCCCCCACCCAGCCCGAGGAGCTGGAGATGTTCTGGGCTTGCCAAGTGGCACGTGAGTGGACAGTGACAGTGGGTGGGACTCCCTGGCTGTTAGAGACAGGAGCCTGGAGTTGAGTGGCCCGCACACAGGGGCCGAGGGGTGGGACAGCCTCTGGGGCCTCTCCATTTGGGCTCCCTTGTCCCCACGGGAAAGGCAGTTCCCTGGGTCATTTCCACATGCTAGCCTGCAGGGGGTGGGGGGGGCGGTGCTGACTGCCCCAGCTGGCACTTCCCGGTGGGACCACAGGCTCCAAAGGGCACCTTCTGCAAGGAGGGGCCTCTGTGCGGGCAGTCCTCGGCCCCGTGCAGTGCTGAGGTCTCACTAGGGAACGCTGGTTTCAGTTTGTTACCTAAAGTGACAGCTGCACCAGGATTTGTAACAGTCTGTCTACTCCACCACACACGGCGCACTATGTATCTTTAATGTAACTCTGGGATGGGGGTGCCCTCAGAGTCGTAGTGCAGTTTTAATGGCTCAAGAAGTGTAAATGCTACAAACCTACAAAACACATCCGTTGAATATTTACTTATTTTAATGCCTTTTACACTTAGTTTCCTGACATTTGAAAGCCAGGTTTTTCATTTCAGTTCTCTCTGTGTGTGCCAGAATCTGGCCAGGTGGTAGGGAGGGGGAGCCTCACCCAGGGGCGCCGGGGGCATCCGGTCGCCCTCCCTGAGGTCCCCATGCCCACGCTGTCACATGTGCCTCCAGTCCTCGCGAGGCAGAAATGACAAAGGCAGTCTCTTCGGCCACTGACCCGCTCCAGCCCGTGACTATTTTCGGAGTCCGAAAACCAACCAAAGCAATGGGCAGCACCGGGTGGTGGTCTTGCGTGAATTTGAGTAAGAAACATAATATACTTAAAACGTAAATAACCTTTCATATGTCATTTTTTGGTGTGTTTGCAGCCTTTATGCCTCTGAAGTTATTAAAGTTTAAAACCGCACTAAGATTGGCTGCACGTTTTTAAAAATGATGGTAGCAATCACCAGATGGCTTTTGTGAGCCACCGCACGGGTCACGACCAGTTCAGAAAGCGCCACGCTTCAAGAGTCGGGTGAGAAACCCAGACGTAGGCCGGCCGATCCCAGGAGGGCGCTGTCAGGCCCACTGAAGCCATGTCCCTCGGGGACCACCGGGTCTGCCTGGCTTTTGGACTATCTGTGTGTGTGTCTTTCCTGCTGGACTTCGGTTCCTTCGGGACAGAGACTGTGCTGGGCGCGGTTGTAATCTTTTCTTTTCATCTTCATGTCCCTCGAACGTCACTGGGGAACTGACCTCCCCTCTAGTCTCAGTACTTAGCTATTTCCCGGGGCCCAGCCCTGGATAGGCTAATGGCTGTTTGTCTCTTTCTTTACTTAAAATAAAGAAAAATATATACTAGCCCAGTCTCAACTGTTCAGAGACCACGTATAGCATTTTAAAAATATGTGAAGGGTAATGCGTGCACATTATAAAATCCAGTTACACTGAAAGGTGTGAGATGAGAAGTAAGGCTGCCCCCGCCCCCGCCCCATCCCGGGGGTAGTGCTGCCCTTGCGGAAACGGTTTTCTCTGCACCGTGAGCTCCGTGTGCGCTCTGCTTTCGGGGCGGGTCGGAGACTGCCTCCCTCCCCCGGGCTGCTGCCTGCTGTTTCCTCTGGGGGCTTACCCCGAGGCTCGCCATTTCACATCGGCACGTCAGGTGCCTCCTCGTAAATGCTCGGTGCTGCACGTCTGCGCGCCCAGTAGGATACTTAACCCGTAGTAGGATACTACTACGGGCAGTCAGATCACTGTGTGATGGCCCAGGGAGGTGGTTTTCTGGTCCAGAGCGTGCGTGGACGTGGGTTTGCTGAGGCAAAGGTGCGTCTCCACTGTGACACCCCCACAACGGTGCAGAATCCGAGAGGTCCCTGGACACGGCAGCCCCGGGTGCTGACTGGCGCACAGGGCAAAATCGCCCACGCTGAGACAGTGCCTCGGGAAAGGGGAGAAGGGCCCGTGCGGTCCGCTGCCACCTCCCCCAGCTGCGTTCTATGTGGGCTGCAGAGCAAGTCCCCAGCTGTTGGGCCTGTGCAGGCGCTGCCTCCCAGGCCGCTCGCTCTGTCTCCCTCGCTCCTTCTCGCTCAGCGCCGGCCTGCCGCCCAGGGCTCCCGCCGAGGCTGCCCACTCGGCCGGACCCCCAGGATCGCAGCCCTGAAATCCTGGCTCTGGGTCTCCGTGCCGCGTGGCCCTTTCCGCGGAGGGGCAGCCCATGCGCGCCCGTCTCCCGTCTTACGCCTGCAGGTGTCTCCCCACCGGGCTCCTAAGTCGCAGGCCCTCTGGCAGTCAGTCCCCCGGCCACACGCTCCCGGGGAGCCACTGGCACTGCTCGCCCCCCGACATTCCTGCAAGTTGAAGTCCCTCCTTCCTCCCCCAAGGCCGTTCCAGGATGTCCCTTCCAGCCATCTGCTCATCGTGTCGTGTGTAGGAGAGGACCGGCGGAAGGAGGCAGGGCTGCGATTCTGGGAAAACGGTCAGGGACAGGAACGGTGATGGAGGAGGCAGAGGCGGATGGAGCCCAAGACCATGAGTGCAGCTTCTCCGTGGGGCCCGCCCGCACTCCCCGCTGTTGTGAGGGCGTGGGAGTCCCCAGCCCACCTATCAGAGTGACATTCCAATACTCTGACCAGCACCCGGCTGGAAAAGGGCCTGACGCACAAGGACAAACACACTGTTCCTGGGCCTGGAGGCCTGGAGTCTCCCCCTCACTCATCCTGGCCAAACAGTGTCTGCGCTGACATCATACAGTTTCCACTGCTGTTGACCGTGGCCCCTGTCTGTCCTCCTGGACGTGCTTGTGGTCAGGCTGGCCCTTGGCGGTCCCGTCCTCCCTCCCCGACACTCTGCCCACCACTGCCCCGCCTCACCAGGGCGGTCACTCATGTCTGGTTCCCATGCTGCTGCGGGTCATCTCCCTGCGAGTGGGCCCAGGGGTCAGGTGTCGGGGAGGAAATGGCCTGCACTCCGGGCACTGACCCGGGCTCCTTGTCTCGCAGGAGGAGGGGCAGCAGCAGCAGCAGGAGCGGGAGGGTGAGCAGGACCCAGCGGAACAGGACCCAGCAGAGCACGAGGAAGAAGAAGGTGAGTGGGCCCTGCCTCCAGGCCACACCCCCCACCCCCGCCCAGTGCCCTCTGTCTGGCCACGAATGCTGGGCTGCCCTGTGGGCCTTTGGGTCGGTCCCCTGCTGAGGGTCTGAGTGGCAGTGGGTGGGTGGGGAGAAAATAAGGGAGAAGGGCTGAGACGTAGATCCCGCTTGCCAACCCCGCCTTCTGCACCCACCTCCCCATCCACCTCCTTGGCTCTCTCAACCTCCGCCCACCCCCTATAAAACACGGCCGGGGTCCAACACAGGCGGCCCATCTCGAGAATGAACTGAGCGCCCCGGCCTGCTTCCTGAGCAGCCTCTTAACCCCCCTCTCGGCCCAGCCTGAGGCATTTCCCGGTTCTTTCCCCACCTCTCCCACTCTGCTACGGAGACTGAAGTCACTCACAGGGCTGCTGCCCGTGGTTCCTGCAGAGCAAAGGCCCCGGGGGAGGGAACGCCCGATTTCTGAGCAGCTGTACTAACTGGCCAGGCCTCCCTGGCCCTCAGATTCCAGGAGGCTGAGACGAGAAAGGGAGTGACCAGGATGAGAAAGGGAGTGACCAGGAACGTTGAGGAAACTGACCAGCTCTAAACTGACCAGTTCAAAACTCACTGAGTGGAAGGTGGCGTCTCCCCGGCACCCACCCAGGGGCCAGCCCTGGACAGAGAGAGAACCCAGCATGGGTGGGCTTCTGCCGCATCCATCATGTTTCAGGTCTCTTTTAAAAAAACCTGAAGCAAAACCAGCAAAATGTCAACATTTGCTACATGTATACAGCAAGCACGTGGAGGACTTACTGCAGTACTTTTGTGTATGTTTGAAACGTCTCATAATTTTTAAAAAGCAAGGCTGTCTCTGTGTCTTTAAGACGACTGCTGGCAGGAGCTGTGGAAAGAGAGGGTTGTAGGAATGCAGCCGCCAAGGCCAGTGTGGCGGAGGGCGGGGGCGGGGCTGGGCTGGGGGCCGAAGCTTCCCCGCCGTCAAGGCCCAGCAGGGCTGGGCCCTCCGCTCTGTCAACACAGCCTCAGAGGCAGCGGAAGGGCCTGCGACTACAGGGGGATGCGGGTGAGGTGGACATCAGCCCCTTCTACTGGCTGTTCCTCCGAGCTGTTGGTTCTCCCAGATTGTCTGCAGAAACTGTGCCCCAGGGTCTGTCTCTGCCATGTCAGTGGGCCCTGTTAGTGACTTGGGGAAACAGGCAGCAAAAGCTGAGGCTGCTGGAGGCCCCTGGGTCAGGGGTCTGCAGACCACTCTCCAGAGCTCCAGCCCCGCCTTGTGCCCAGTCCCTGGGCCTCCCTCCTTCCCTGACTGCTGCCCTGGAATCCCCCACCCCCAGCCACCCCTGGGGGCCCTGCCTAGGAGAGGGAGGTTTGAGGCCCCAGCTGGCAGGAGAAAACATGAGTGGACTGCCAGGCCCTCTGCTGTGAGCGGCTCAGCCCCTGGGCTAATGGATCTGCCTGCCCTAAGCACACGCAGTGGGTTCACTAAGAGGCAGGAGGAAGCCTGCCCTCCCCGGGGGCTGGACGCAGAGCCCTCCTGGTCTGGCAAAACTGGAAATGCCTGTGTGTCGCTTGGTACACGCACATGATCATGTGAAAGCCTTTTCACGTCTCCCTGGCTTGGAAAATGTAAAACTAATCAGACGCACCCATAAATTGAAACCCAGCTGGCAGCATTTTTAACATTTTATTTCTCTAAAACAGCAACACACTGACCTCGACATGGAGGTGAACCGGCTTTCTTTGTTGCCTCCTGCTGAGGTCGGGGCCGAGCGCCAGCTCTTTCTGAGTCTGCAGCGCAGTGTGGCTCCAAGGGCCCAGGCCCTCAGACAGTGGCCCTGAGTCCCTCAGCAGAGTTCCCAGACCCCAGACGCCAGACCCAGACAAGGTGTCTCTCCACACCTTGTGCCGCTGGGAGCTCGATTCTGAGGGACCAGGAGGCGCGGTGCTCCCGGGCCCTCTCCGAGCTCAGCGGGGAGGGAAGAGCTGGCCAGTGGGAATGGGGGTCTCCGGTGAGGAGGGGGGAGCCACCTGGCTCTGCGCCACCCAGGCTGGATCGTTCTGCTGGCTCTGTAAAGCCCTCCCTAGCCCCGCCCCGTCCTCCCCCTCCCCCTGCCCTTCCCACGAGCACACACGACCCGCTGTGACCTCGGCGTTTTCACCCCCTACCCCGCTCGCTCCGCTGCTCACTGCCGTAGCCCCAGCGCCTCGAACGGTGCTCACGGAATATCCGGGGATGGACGCAGGCAAGTTAGCCCTCGTGCAGAAAGAGTAACTGCTCCAAAACAAGAGGTGTCACCCCTGGGCGGTTGGGGGCGTGGGGTGAAGAGCCACTGGACCACATGCGTGCCAGTGCCAGCCTCCTCCCAGGCACGGTGCGGGTAAGAGGCAAGCCAGCCCCCACCGCACAATGACTGGGTTCTCGATTTGCATCCGGAACCCCCTTGGTTTGGCCGAGAGAAAACCAGAGTCTGAGAGGCCAAGGCCTCTTGCTCCCCTTGGGCCCCCATTGGCCTCTCTGCTCACGTGGGACAGGCAGCAGCTGAGGGTCTGGGCGTCCCGGCAGGCAGGACGTGGAGGTGTCTGAGGTTCCTGACACTGGAGTAGAGCGGGGAGAACCCTCCAGGACGGGGCTGAAAAAGAATACACCGTGTGGGAGGCTCATCTGCTGGTCTCTGCGTTTCCCTTACTCAGTTCTTTTTGCCTTAATGGAATGAGGTAAGACAAGCCGTTCAGCTTCTGCCCCAGGGCTGGCCAGAGGCCATGTACCCTGCACCTGCCAGGCTGGAGGACCCCTCAAGGCCACTGCTCCCCAAAAGGCTTCTCTCCACGTGGAAGCTTCGTCTCTTATCTTCTGCCCTCGCCGCCCTGGGCTGCGTGTGCCCAGCGCCTGCCTCCGCTCCACGTCACTGTTCCCTGCTTCCCCTGTTGGAACGCCCGCTGCCCCTCTCAGGCCTCGAGAGCGGCCCTTTTGTGCTTTCAAAGGCAGCTGTGGCATGGAGAGGATGAGCCTGGCTGACACGGCACCCCTGGACTGCTGGGCGTGGCCCCAGTCCGTGAGACTGGAGGACCTCAGCAGGAGAGGCAGGGAGTCCAGGCCTTAGCTCGGCCTGCTTCCCGGAGATAAGCTCCCTCCTCTGACTGTGATGAGCACAGCAGTGAAGGGGGGCTTCTGATGAGGCGAGACAGGCCTCGCAGACAGCGGCCTGGCGAGAAGGGGGCAGACAGCCAGCTCTCTGGATGGCGCAGCCCGGCCCTGGGAGGGAAGCGTGTGGGGGCAGGAGCCGTGTTGTTCTAGGAGTGGGCACCCGTTTCTCTAGGGCTGTCTCAGCAGGGTGTCACGGAGAGGGCATGGGAGGTGGGCCCACGAGGTGCAGGTGAGGGCAAGCACCCTGTCCTGGGCTGGTGCTGACTGATGGCGCCCTCCGCCTCTCTTCGAAGCGGGGCTCTCTGGCCGAGATGGCTCTTCAAAACGAACAAAGGGGAACGGGACTCAACCTGGAGGAGGGGCCCAGCACCCAAACCTCTGCCAGCCCTAACCCGGTCCCCTCTCCACAGGAGGAGAGGCCTTCTCCTTCAAGTACAGCCCCGGGAAGCTGCGGGGAAACCAGTACAAGAAGATGATGACCAAAGAGGAGCTGGAGGAGGAACAGAGGTAGGCCCCCCCCCATTCCCCAGGACTGCTCAGCTCTCTGCAGGGCGCCCCGCTGGGCTCCACTTGCCCCAGGGACAGTCCCCTCTGGGCACTTGGGGAGACGCTGCCGAGCCCATGACTTGCACTCCCACCCTGCCCCCCACAGAAAGAGAAAAGAGGCGAGACGCCAGGGAAGGGCCTGGAGCAGAACCGGCTGCTTGCTTACACGCTGAGTTCATGACAAAACCAGTATATCACTTGGGGCGGAACATGATTCTCCGTGCTCGTCCGTGTGGTGGCCGCCCCGTCCTTCCCGCCCCGGAGCCCTCGATCACGTCCTGTCTGTTCTGCTTGGCGCAGCTCTGAGGCGGCTGCGGCTGCGCAGTTTCTTATTTTCAGAGTCAGGCTGTCCCCCCACCCCAGCCAGCACCCGCTGCACACCATGGGCACCCCTCCGCATTCCCATCCACCCCATCCCACCAGGGGCTAAGGAGCTCTGGAAGCAGCAGGACAGCTCTGGCAGGCCACGGGAGAGACTGGGTCTGACCCTGAACCCAACTGTCCCCACGCGCATGGGTGGCCTAGGGCCCAGAGCCCTTTGGTTCCAGCAGGAGTCTACATGGCTGCTGTGCATTTTCTATCTGGCCACCCACAGAGGCTTGGGCAACTGCCCCCCCCCTTGGCACCCAGAGAGGAGCGTAGAGTGTGTTATTCAGGCTCAGCCACCTCCCATTACCCTCCCCAGCCACCCAGTATCCACCAAAGGTCAGAAGCCACTCTGTCTGCGAGAACCCCAAGTCCCCATCTGGAGTGGTCACCCGCTCTTCCAAACCTGGCTCGGAGGCTTTTCACCTGGGGCGGAGGGGTGGCAGTGCCATCCCAGCGGAGGAAGGCCCTGTGCAGGGGAAGGTGGCTTGGGGAATACCCACTCCTCCCTGTGATGACGCTGCCTCGGTGTGACCTGGTGTGCTGCCTTTATATTTCAGGATTGAGCTGACCTCTGACCTCACTTCCCTGTAGCAAGTTCCTTAGGTGCTGAGCCACAAACATTCTTGCAAATCCTTTTGGTAAGGAGACTGACTTCCTAGACTAGTGGTGCTTCCCTCATCCTGTCTGTGAGCGTGTCCCCAACACGACTGCCGTGGGCAGACCTCCCTCCTCCGTCACCTTCACAGCCAGTGACACACACATTGCTGTGCACCAAGCGCCACATTCTTGGGCGCAGGGATCGCCTGGTGAACAGGCCCCCTTCCTGATGCCACCAGGTTCTTGGAGGCAAATGGACCTAATGGGCCAGCTGGTGGGGGGCTAGTGCCCTCTTGTGGGGACCACGTGGGACTGCAGGACATGCAGGGTGTCATGCCACAGCTTCAGTTCTACCCTACGAAGGTGACACAGCTTGTAGAACAGCGCAAGCAGAAAGGACCCTGTGCTCCCACGGTGCTGGACAGGCAGGTTTTCCCGATCAGAGCGAGGGCTGGCGGACCTCAGCCCTGTCCCTGTGTGTCCGGGACAGAGGAACACGCCCGGGCTCCCTTTCCTGCAGTCTGCGGAGGCTCTTGCACTGCGGTGGCCTGAGCTGATAGCTGCAGCAGAGACCCCGGGGCCCACAAAGCCTCGGGGAGCCAGCTCTTTACAGGGCAGGTGTGCAGCCCCCGGGTGGAGGATCGAGATGGGGCGGCACACCTGTGCTCCCTCGGAGGTCCCGAGGACACAGGCTGCGGCCCTTAGTCTGCGTGCGCTGTGTGCACTGGAGGGACCGTCAGAACAGGAAGGACCGGGCAGGGGACTGGACCCCAGGCCTCGGGGCGGGGGGGGCGGTCAGACTGTCAGGCTACACTGTCACTGGGTTCAGAGCCGGGACCTCAGGCACGCGAAGGGCAAGTTCCTTCTCCGTTACTTTCAGACAGGGTTCTCGCCCCGCCCCCACAGGCTGTGGAGATCACTGGTACACCCTGAGCTGAGGAGGAGGGACGGGTGGACTCCGCGGCCCTTGAACCCAGTCCCTCACAGTGTGGGGCTGGAGTCACATTCATTCTCATCGCCGCCCGGCCAAGCATGCTCCCTGCGGCTGTCCGACATGCCTGCCTGTGATGTCTGCTTGCTCCTCCTGCCCCTGCATGTGGTCAGCTCACGCAGCCCTGAGGGGCCCCCTTGCACCTGCCCCCCACCCCAACCGCTCCTGTTCCTGGCATGGCAATGCTTGGGTTGCAGAGGCTGGCGAGTCTGGCTCTGACTTCCCACCTACAGCACGAGAGCTCTGGGGGGGCCTGGGGCTGCTCACCGGTGCAAAACAGCACGGCTGGCTGAACCCAGAAAACCGCCCTGAAAGCACCGGTGCGGAAAACCATGGTGTTATCACTGCCACACTGCTGACACCACAGGCTGGTGAAGAGTGCATGCTCCTCTTCACTGGACAAATTCTCACAGCCGGGCTCTGCCTGTTTCTGATCCCTTTCCTGGTGTTCAGTGTCCCAGTCAAGTTGCAAGCCAGTGACCAAATAAACACGGGAAGCCTCCAACTTTAACTCACTAACTCTGCCAACACGCAGTGTCCGGAGCCTGACTTGTTTGTGGTCACATGACCCAGCATTCCCCGAAGCCTCAGTTGACAAGTTTTCAGGGAACGGCCCTAAGGAGCAGGACTGACTCCAACTTTGTTCCTCTGTGTGTTTAACTTGGCACCCCACCCTTGGGACTGCTCACAGCCCGGACTCCTCCGCCCGAGGCGCTGAGTGGGGAGGTCTGTAAGTCCAGAGGCCACTGCTGCGTAAGAAAGACCTGCTTTGTCACCATCCGCCCCCCTCCTCCTGGCTCTCTGGGGCGCAGGGCTCACAGGCATCCTTGGCATTGCCCCTGCCTGGCTCAGGGGCTCCCTGGGTTTGCACCGCAGCTTTTCTGGGAGGGCCCCTCCCCAGCCTGAGGATGGCTAAGACAGTGGGCTTGCAGGCTGGCGACTGTGCCCCGGCCCCCAGGAAGATGTCCCTGCACTCCAGAGCTAGTGACGCTGGTAGGCTTGGCCGGCTCCTGGTTTGGCAGGAAAGAGATGGAGTGCCGCCATCCAGTCCTCTCACTGCACGCCACCTGCCCTCCTCCACTCTGGGTCAGAGGAAAGACGCAACCCTGGCTATACCCCAGGCTGGCTCTGGTAGATGAGGGCCCGGGACCCCAGCACCCACTCCATTCTGAGGGTCCGAGGGACTGATGGACATGATTCCGGTGCACAGGGGTTTGTATGGCATGATGGGCAAGGGTGAGAAGAGGCAGAGAAACCCTGGCTGGGGGATAGTCTCCTAACATCTGCTGATCCGCCAGTGTCCATTTCTAAAAACACGTGCTGACTCTGACCTCCAGAAGAGGGCGCCAGAGGGACAAAATTGAATCCCTGCGTTCTCTCTGGGTTTCTGGGTTTCTTTTAGAAAAGGCGGGGTCACCGTCGCCCTCGACTGGAGGAGCATGAGTCCTAAGCTGCCAGTGTCCCCAAAGGGGGCAAAACCCAGCCAGCAGGAATAGGAAATAATCTAGAGTGGAAAGAATGTCCCAGCACAGCCACAGGGCTGAAGTGCCCGGTGCGTGACCTGCCTAACTACCTCAGTGTAGGCTCTGCCCCAGTTCCCCAAATGCCACGCAGACTTGGATGGGGCACAGGCTACTGAGCTCCCGTGCAAGGTCCCCTGGGGGGTCCCACTGCTTAGTGGAACAGACTGTCCTGCTGAAGGTGACGACAGGTGGAGCAGCCCTCGAGTGTCTGGGAAGCCAGCGTCCAGCCGGCTTCTGCAATCCCAAGCTCTCTCCTTCCTCACCCACTGCCCCTCCACGGCTCTCACACGGCGCGACGAGGCGGATCAGTGACCTTCTCTCCCTGTTTCTCTCTACAGAACGGAAGAGTAACGAAGTAGCCCCTAGCGCCCTCCTAAAGGCTTTTCCACTTGGCATCTTACAGTCTTGAGAGAGAAAACGAAACCCCCGAGAGCCGCCTTGCAGGCTCCCAGGCGCCTCGTGCCCGCACAGTGCCGGGATGCAGACCCTCGGGCAGGACGTCCCCCTCGGCCGAGGGCCCGGGGGATGCCTCTGCTCTCCTGTTGTCGGGGGTGTTCCTCCTTGTTGGGCGGCTTGCTTTGTCACGCTGAAGGGTTTTAAGAGTTTGTTCTCACTCCCTGCCCCCACACACCCTCCACACCTGAGGACACCACAGGGTGCGCTAGTCCATCATTTTTAAATCAGGATAGTTCTACCCCGGCCCTTCTGCTTTTTCCTTCCCTGAAGCCCAACCCTGAAAGGCTCTGAGATGTCGGGGACAGAGGGGACCGACCAGGGTCACGGGTAGCCCATTGCACTCTGCCTGGGCCACGCCCCTCTTGCTGGCTGGCTCAGCTATTGATGACTGAGCAGCAAAGAACCAGGGCCGGCTACCGAGGCACAGCTGCCCTTATTCTCCCTTCCGAGGAGGCGCAAAGCAGCCCTCTGGCTGCTCACAGCCTTTTCACTGACGTCCTGCCAGTTCAGCCAAACTGCCCGAAGCTGTAATAACGGTGTTAGCTTAAAATAGATGATTCAGTGATGTGTTTGCCTAGAAACTTTCAGAGATGAGTTAGAACTCTTCCAGATAATTAGATCAGCCCCAGATTCCTTTCCTGGAATTTTATATTTGACAATATTTATACTATGCCAAACTAGTCCACAGCTTTTAGATATGTTGGTTAAAACCTTTTTTAAAGCAATAAGTTTATAGAAAAAAAGTTTCCATGTAATGGAAGGCTGGGAGATGTGCAGTGCCAACCCACAGGGCGTGTGGCCTTCTACTCCGGGCCTGACACCTCGGGTTCGGGGCCTGGGGCAGTTCGGGCGACGAGCAGCCGCCCCGAAGTGCCACGTGAGGAGGTGCGTGGGGAGCACACACGTCCCACATGGCAACAGCAGTGTCCCCATCCAGGCTGGGCTCTTACCGATGCAGTCAGCAGGTGGCTCCCTCCAGTCTGATTTGTCTGGGAATTTCTTGAATGTAGGCGCCAAGCCTCAGGTACACGGATGGCTTGGATCTGCGTTTTCAGCCTTTGTTCAGTCCAATAAACTCTGAGTAGATGGTCCTGATTATTGTGTGCTTTTTTTCCCCCCCAAAAAATCGGTGAACCCCTTAAAATTTGAGCTTCCTTTCATTTTGATGCCTAGTACTCTCCAGCAGAGCCGGAAGTCCTATGTCCACCATGTTGAAAACATGCAGGTGCCCCAGCCACCAGACACAGGAGAGAATCTGCATTCACGGGGGGTGCCCACACGTACCTCTGGACTGTGAGTCCATCCGAGGGGCTGAGTAACACCCTCTTGATTCCCAACACTGTCCTTTGTTCAGACAGTAGAGTGCTTACCACAGGCTCTTTCTCCTCCAGAAAGAAAGAACTTTCCTGGGGTGACGAGAGAGGGGCTGGCATTTGGGACTTCAGTACTTCGGTTTGTAGATGCCACTCTCGTCAGAAAACCAACTGCTGGGTGGGAGCACTGGGGTTCTTGCAGCAGGAGTGTGTCAGGACAGTGCCAGACAAGACATCGGGGCACCTCCCGCGCAGGCAGCAGGGCCACATGGCCGGAGGCTGTGGGGCGTAGGGGCCCCACCCTGCGGTTGGGCTGACATCCCCTGATGGTGGCCGGGGCAGAAGCCTGCAGCCAGAACAGTGAACCGGGCCAGCATGCAGTGCCCAGCCACGCGGCAGCCTGGCAAACCGGGCAGAATAAGCCAGCGCCAAACCGTCCCCTGGCTTCTGCTGCGGTCCCACCCCGCCCCTCGTGTTTGCACCAGGGGCGCGGTCCTGCGCTGGCCAGGTGGCACAGCTGAGCCTCAGAAAGAGAGCTCACCTCCGGCCATGCCCGCCCTGGAAGAGCGGCAGGGGCCCCGTTGGCCGCATGGCGTCTTTGTGCAAATTAGGAAAAGGTGCGCCTTCCTCGGGCAGCGGGACCCCACACCCAGACCTTGCCCCTTAGCCAAGCACATCTGTGCGCGCCCCTATTTCCCATAGTGTTTCTTCTTCCTCTACTTGGGGCGCATTTCTCAAGACTAAGGCTGTTTCTGACACATTTCTACACGGAACCCCTGGCCACTCGGTGGGGCCCACCTTTTCCCGCCTCACCTCTGTGAGACGGCGCAGCTAACAGTAAAAGGGGGTCATGGGAAACTGAACACCGAGAACCTGAGCAATAACTGGGGGTCCCCAAATCTCCAGGGTAAACCCAGCACTCAGGACCCGTGTTCATAACCAGCTCCGTGTTCCCAGCGGGTTTTGTCTGAGTTTGGTTCTCTTCCTGTCCTGGAAAGCGACGCAGTGGCACAGGACAGGAGCGTCCCGACCCCTGGGGGCGCGCTGCGTCTCTCTCTCTCTCTCTCTCTCTCTCTGCCTTGGGTCAGGAGCAGCTTTTTCCTCGGTGTCCTCTCTCCCTGACAGAGTGCAGAAAGAGCAGCTGGCGGCCATCTTCAAGCTCATGGAGGACAACAAGGCGACGTTCGGCGAGATGTCCGACGGCGACGTGCGAGAGCAGCTCAGGCTCTACGACATGTAGCGCCCGGCGGGCCGCCTGAGACCGCTGCGCCGGGACCCAGCCCCGACCCACGACCCCAGCCTGCTACTTTCGGACTTCCGGAGGCTTCCTGTGTGTGATCGTACACCCACAGATGTAGAGGTGCATGGCAGACAGGTTCGCTCGGTCCTTGCAGTTTCTATGTGACGTTACAGGGGTCAGGACTCAGTGTTCGGAGGAGAAAGTCCCCGACTCCGACTCCGCTGGCTTCCGCCTGCCGGGGAGGTTCCGGCTGCGACGTGCGCCGCCCTCCCAGGCGGTCTCCTGATCCCGAGGCGGTCTCCTGATCCCAGTGAAGGCTTCCACGCAGACCCAGAGCTGGCGGCAGCCTGGGAGGGTGGCTTGTAGCCTGGGCCCCAACACCGGCGTGGAAAGGACACGCGGTGCAGTGGGGAAGGTGAACAGCAGGGCCCGCGGATCCTGAGAACACCGCACTCATTCTGCCTTAGAAGGACTTCTGGAAGGTTCTGTGATTGTATGCAAGCAAGCAGCAGGGGAGCACCCTGAGCAAAAAGGCTAATTCAATCTCACCTTCCATCCTGGAGCAAAACAACTGTATCTGAGTTAAGCCCTCTAAGAGGTTCTCTCATTTAAGCACGAGACTTCTCTGCATGTAATTAGGCTCATCTGAGTGGCGATGCACCTGGAACCGTGCTCGACCCCGCAGACGGAAGAACGAGACGATGGGACGTGGTGCCCCCCGCGGAGACGGAGTCCTCCAACGAAGGCGGGCATGCGCGTGGGGGCGAGGACCGCACCAGGCAGCAGTCCAGAGAACGCTGAAACAGCCTCACAGGACAGTGTCTGGGACGGGGCGCGAGAGCGGCGCGCTCCTGCCAGTCGTTTTGCGCGTGGCGATGGCAACGCCACGGGCTGCTGGGTGCGGCTCTGGCCTGGTTTCCATCACCCCACTGGCAGGAATTTCATAGCCAACTGAGTGAGGGAGGGCCCACGAAGTTCTTATAAGTATTTTTTATTTGCTGGAATAAAATTAAATCATCCCTGATTGGTGTGGCTCAGCGGGCTGAGCATCATTCTGCAAAGCAAAAGGCCGCAGGTTCAATTCCCAGTCAGGGCACATGCCTGGGTTGCGGGCCAGGGCCCCAGTAGGGGGCGTAAGAGAGGCAGCTGATCATGTTTCTCTGCACATCAATGTTCTTCTCCCTTTCTCCCTCCCTTCCCCTCTCTATAAAAATAAGTAAATAAAATCTTTTTAAAAACCCCAAAGACCTAAATCAACACATAGAATTAAATGCAGCCATGGTATCTGATGCACCTCAAGTGACAGTGAAGGGAACAGTCGCCCTCCTTCCACCCACCTGTGCTGGCTAGTTTTTCTCGGGCCCCCTCCCCTGGCGCTGTAACTCCCTTTGCTGCTTTGCTGATGATCTGTGTGGCAGGAGGGGCTGCTGTGTCTGTTATAGCCAAATGTCAGTGCTTTTTACTCCTTTCAAGTTTTATTTTTATCTTTTTTGGCATGCTTTTTAAAACTTGTATGATTAGAGAAATGTTTGTTTCCTTTCTGGGGTCTCGGGGACCCCTGCATGGTTTCACCCCCGTCCCCTGGAGGCACGCAGTGGCCGGGCCCTCAGGCCACGCACTGCAGCGCTGGCCTGGCACCATGCTTCCCTTTCCTCCCCCACCCCGCTCCCCCAGTCCTTTTCTGTCTACCAGACTCTCCTTGCTGGAGACTGTCCAGAACCTCTCCCTGCACTAGGTCTCTGAGGGGTCCACAGCGGAGAGGCTGCAGGCCCGGGAAGGCCAGGCCCAGGCTGCGATGCTCTCAGCACTGCCTTCCTCTCCGTGCGGGCTTCCGTCACTGACCACCTCCCCTCGAGGTTGCAAGATGGCTGTAGGAGTCCAGGTGTCACATCCAGAAGCAGCAAAAGGGTCACCATCTCTTGCTTGTGTCTCCAGGACTGAGGGAACTGGTCCTCCCTTCAGGTGCCAGTTGGCCAGAATACGTCATGTGTCCACGCTTCAACAGGTAACCAGCACAGACCACTGTGGTTGGCTGAGATGGCTGGGGAAGCGGCCAGGTCCCCTGAACACCTGGCCACTCAGAGGAAGGCTAACTGGATCCCACTGGGCTCTGTAAGGAAGGGACAGGGGGTGGTACTGGGTAGACACCAGGGTCACTGTCCCCTGCCAGGGACTTGGAAGCCAGTGTCTGAAGTACCTAGGACCCTCGGCACTCCCCCTGGGCTGCTGAAGCTTCCAGGAAGCCCCACTGGCCCCTTGAAACTGTTGGGGCTCTGACGCCATTTCAGATAAGCACCCCTCCTGTTTATACCATTCCGGTCACCTTGTCTGCCTCACTGGGACACCCTCGAGTCCACCTGTGGCCAGAGAGTCCCCTTACAGCCCATCTCAAACGGACACCCGTACGTCGCCCCAGACACCAGTGTTGCTCCCGGTCGAGGAAATCAGTGCCCCTTCAGAAACGATGCACCTGCTGATTCAGACAGTTCTTACGAGTTTCCTGGAGTTGATAGCAAGAACGTTAACCCGCAACCCGAGACAACACCCCGCCCTGCAATCCGAAACTAGGGCGAAACGCCCTGTTCCTTCACAGGTGCCAAGAGGAAGACGATTCGATCTCATTCGGGCCACTAAATCCAAACGGTCCAGGAGAAAGAGCAAGGAGGTGGGAGGGGG